>VXAA01004990.1:201960-215351 GCA_013399115.1 Anseranas semipalmata | reverse complement strand
GCCCCGCCCGGTGCCGGCACGGCCGGAGGGGCCGCGGCCGTCGCCCGCCGGGCTTCGTGCTGCGCCTCGGGGCCCGGCTAGGGGCGCTTCCCGGGCCCAGTTCGTGCCCTGCGGTTACGTATCCGCGGGGAGCTGCAGGGCCCGGCGCCGTCACTGGGCTGGGACTTGCTGAAACTGCCCCCCGTGGCCGGGGGTTCCCCCTGCGCACCCGTTACCGGCCCGGTTCTCGTTACTTCCCTCTAGCGAGCAGCCGGGGGCACTGCACGCACAGGGGGCCGGTCCCGTGCCAGGCTCTGTCAAGCGCCCGCGGCCCCTGAAAGCGCCGCTGCCGCCACGCCGCGTGCCAGCCCCATCAACACAGCGTTATGCTGCTCGAGTGTATGTATGTTCTGCCGCTTAATAGTCTTGTAGTTTGCCCAGAGACTTTTTTTTTTTTTAAGAAAAGTACATAAGGCTTTTGTAAAACATGAACTCAACGAACCCAGCCGTTATTTACAAATTAAGAATGAAAAACGGGCACGTTCTGATAGATGCAATAAATCTTATTGACTTTATTACACGTTGTATTTTAGGATCACTTTACATTCCTAGACAAAAGAGATGATACAAATAAATATAAGCTGTAAAACTATGGACAGAACTATTGACAGGTTCTTTGTCTACAGATCACCTAAGAGAAGGTCAAGATCAGTGTATCTCCAAGGAGCTGTGAGTTCTCATAAAGACAGCTGTGCCTGCAAGGAGACCCTCGGGCACTTCGTTTCAAAAAGAAAGAGGGAATTGAAGAAGGTAGTAAGTATCTGGACCATTGAGAGTTAAACCCACCACTGCACAGCGCAGAGCTGCCAGGACCAGTGCTCTAATTTCAGTTCCATCTCAGCCTCTAAGTATGGCTTTTGCGGGTTATGTTTTCCAATCTGTGTTTTAACATAGCAGAAACAGAACCTTTTAAAACCCAGTGCATGTTAAACATTACAGGTAGAAGAGAGGATAGATCCAGCTTTACAGGTGTCTCTCTGAAACTTGGCAAGCACTCTGTGTTCAGTGAAGGCAGACTTACTACATCTAAAAAAATACCGAACAGAAGTTTGATCTGATCTGTATAATGCATCAGTGTAGTTCAAAATGCTATCACAGAGGTATGTGTTTTAGAAGATTCAAGCAGCATGCAAATATTTTTAAAAAGGCGCTAGGTCTATATTAAGGATTTTAAGAAAGTGCTTTAACTCCTACACTTCAGTGTCATGTGGTGCTTGCTCCTGGAGCCAAAGGGCTACTTTTGCTGCATATCACTTTTTTCAAAAAAGATCCCACTATACAGATCAGAGCAAAGATGAGAAGGATGTAAAACATTCCTATGAAAAAGCTATGACTGCGCACAATGTCCAAGGGCCTCTTCCAGGAGTCTGCTGGATTTCCTGTCTTTGGCTGTTAACCTGCAGGAAGCCTAGATGGTTCAGATAACATCCAGAGGTGCACAAACTTGGCAGGAATGTTTCTTAAAAACTTCAACCCAGAGTTCAGTACATTTTGTAGAGCTTGAGACCATGTATTATCTTAGTATCAGTGCCACTGAGTATCTGGTCAAGGGTACTTCCATCAAAATGAGAATCTAAAAGCTTCTGTAACAATCTGAGATTGCCTATGAATACACTAACCAAATCTCTAACCACACCTCCAATTTAAATACAATGACTAAATATGCATTTTTATTTTTTCCACCCTACTGAATTTCTTTCACCTTGCTAATGAACTTCTACAGAATTAAAAGCAGAGCCTTTCTGACATATTAACCAGCTAGCTTATCAACACTAAAATGAGAACAGTTTGGGTTTGCACTGTGATTTCCACTGTACCAATCCTGCCACAAGGGGAGTTTCCAGCATATGAGTTTAATATAGAATTCCCTATGGGATAGTAGTAACAGAGGAAGTGTGCGCATGTGCAAACACAGATGTGGCTGTGTATGCATATTCACATAAAACATACATACACATAAGTATGTACATATATGCGTATATATATTATGTTGCTATTACAGGTTGTAAAACCCCCTTGTTTCATTTCAGTCCTCTGAGCACCTACAGCATACAATCATCTTTTAAAATGTCAAAGTACAGAAGACTATGTGCTAGAGAGAAAGAGGGAGGAGAGGGAAGAGAAGGTGACATTATATTATGCAACAAGAGCTAATTAAAAGGCTCTCTGTACATAAACAGTGCTTTATAAAAAAGGAAGATTATGCCAGCTTTCCATGTTCTGGTTGAAATTTGTCAGATGACTGCTCTCTCAGTTATAGGCAAACTCCTCTTTCCTCCACCAAAACTAAAATATATGTGTGTGTGTATATATATATTAATCTTGTGATCCAGAAAAGCACTCCATGAACCAAAGCAGCTGACTTAGAGTTTAACCCGGCCCACCTGGGCAGCTGGCTCACCGAGGCACCATGCCCGCAAGATGCAGAGGTGAGCTGTGCTGAGTGTTCTGTTCCTTCTGCTCATGGGGGCTCAGATACAATGGAGTTCTCCAGCCTGGGTGAAGTCATTCAGCAGATACGTAACGAGCACACAAGGTAGAGTCCATATATCAGAGCATTTCTAAAACCAGGCAAGTCCTCATACACTCACACATGTCAGTCTGGAGGAAGTCATCAGTGAAGGAGAGGAAATAGGTAAAAACATTCATAGGATGACAGCCAACAGCAACCAGAAAAAGTAACATCCCGAGTCTCAATATACAATGAACTACAACTTACAAATGAGCTGTGAGACACTAGACAGGGACACCTTACTCTGTCTTCAAAATGGCAGTTCCATCTCCCTCAACCTGCCACACAAGCCTGCAGCATTACAGCAGCCTGCTTTAGTCATAGGGCAGCTTGCAGAGAGACCATCAAAAGCAGGAGTTCTTCCTCCCTTGTTTTCAAAGTACAACCCCTGGATTTAATACCAGATTCCATTACCCAGACTCGGTTATATGTGCTTTCACTCCCACCGGGCCCTGCATGGTCCAGGAGGTGCAAAGGAAAAGCTGCTAACGTGGAGCAGGTGAGGCACAAAGGGTACCGTATGGTGAACCTCCTTAGACACCAAGGGAAGGGTCCATACTTACAAGAACAGTGCACTCAAAGACAGCTTCTTATTAAGGTGCTCTACTCTCTACCCAGCTTACAGGGGAGAGCAGTCAGCCCTACGAGCCGGCTAGGAAGATAGCTCCACGCCAATGCTACATTTCCTGTGAACAGTGGGAGATTTGAGAAAATGGCCATGCAGCACCCCACCATTCAAAGACTTAGTATGGATACTGGTTTCAACTGCCAGGGGCAAAGATGGAGGCAACAGAGAGGAAGAAAGCTGTGGAGCTGGCACTGGTACGCAGATGTATTCTTTGACAAGGTGGTTCCTGTTGGTAGGGGTGAGGTCTGTAGGAGGTCAGTTTAGAGGAGCTCTTACTTATGCCTGTAAACAAGTAAAGGACTTGAATTTCTATTGCTTCCTTTCTATAGAGCACAAAGTTGCTTCCAAGACCCCTTTTTGTCCTACCGTTCTAAAGAGAGGCACAGCTATCTGGTGGTGAATACATGCTGACAGCTGCCATTCTGCCTGTTCAGACCAACTTCTTAACCCCAAATGATGATGCCAGTCTTTCAAGCAGGAAGAGGAAAAACTGTGCACCTAGTCAAGTTTGGATAAATCCTTTGCTTTTTAACCTCATTTGGTTCTCACTATGAAGCTCTGGAGCGGTGGTTCTGTTGAGATGACTTTCAACTCTGTCTTCTTATTGCCCGACAGCAAAAAAGCCCAGTGCAGCAAAAGGGCTAGTGCAGAAGGAGAGATGGTGATGCTGTGAGGTGATCCCCATGCTTCCCATTGCTTCTAATACACTGTAACGTACCTCATGCATTTCTGATTTCCTAACTAAAATCTGTTTCCCACAGAGGCCAAATGCTGAATTGCAAGCACGTATCTTCCTGTGGCTCAGTGCACCTGGACTGGCACTAGTCAGTTTAACAGCAAAGAGGCCACCTCCAGGGGAAAGGGGTTGGAGTCTGGCTGGGAGGTCTCTCTGCAGGTTTTTACTTGTCTCTGCTCTCAGAAGGCAAAGGCTGTTCACGCCCTGGAGAGGAATTGCTGGTTTTACTTTGGAACCAGCCCTCGGGACTGTGGGTAGAGCTGAGAACTATGGGTGCCTGCTGAAGAGGATCCCCCTGATTTCCTTCCAGTTTTAGGCCTGAAGAAGTAAAAATGAAAAAAATAAACAAAAAAGCCTCAACAATGTCACCTGTTACTCGTCAAAATTAATCTTCCAAAGCTGATTTTTTTTACTGGATTTATTCTCTACTCAGTCTCAGCTTTCTCTACTGTTCTATGTTCCTTTCTGTCTACCTCTGCTTTACAGCCAAGTTAACCATAGCTTTACGGATGAGAACTGCAGACAAATGGCAATTGTATTTGTACCTCTGCTGTTGGCTAGTCTATTTACTAAAAATTCAGCTCACCTGGATTTTGATTTTTTGTTTGATGTGCTCTCAAAGGTTGAAGCATCCACCTGTATCTCATCTTCATCCTGCAGAGCTGCTTCTAGAGCAGCCTGAACTTTGGGAGCAATGGCTGGTCCTTCATAGTCTCTTGTTGTTCGGCTGGGCATGTCAAGTTCCAGTAATACAATATTCTCTGCCTGAGAAAGTAGAAGCAGAAACAAAGCCTGCATATTTTCATACAAATTGTTTCTTTTCCCTCCAGAACCTTGTTCTGAAGTACTTTATAAATGTATGCAGGACACTAAAAACGTACATCCCATAGAAGAACTAACAATCCCCTGAAATTCACATTCCCCTGATCAGGAAGGTGAACATATGAAGGTTGTTACCACATCTGGGCTTACCCTGTACCGAGCTTCTGGACGAATCATCATGGATGTCCTGGCATGCTGGCTCAGTGGCCTTTTGTATCCTACAGCAGATACCGGTCTTTTCATCATTTGCTGGTTACTAGAGAGACACGGATACTCAGTCTATTATACACCGAAACCAAAAACTCTTCTTGGAGTTTATGAGCTAAAACATCTACAAACTCCACATGGAAATCTGTTTCAAGAGAGCAGAAACTACCTAGACTTCATTTCCAGGAACAGCTCTCTACAGACAGAGTCAACAAGATAAGATAGTTATCCCTCATCATATTCCCTGCACAAAGCAGGGTATTTCTACAGATTTTTTATCATACAGACCACAGATGAACTTGGTTGCACCCAACTTAATAAATTTGCTTTAGAGAACTTCCTCTGTAGAGAGGATCTATCCACAGCTCTTGCATAATAATTTTTGAGAGATTTCCTAACTAAACCAGGAAACAAATATAATAGGAATTTACTGCTATTTTAATGGTGCATGCAGTATTATATATATTTTACATATAATTATTGGGCTCATCTAGAAGAAAAATCTTAATCTTCCAAGAATTTTCCTAACTGTACATTCCTATTTTATTCAACCTACTCAGATGAATAAAATCTTTGCTTAATAATACACCAAGAAGCTAAGAACTTTGGAGGGCCATTTTAAATCCCCAATTTGATCCCTCTGTTGGGGTACCTTGTTCTTAGCAGCTAGAGGGTTTTATGTGACCTATAATTCGATTCTAAGCAAAAGATTAGAAGTACACTCACTCCAGCCGGGTTATGGGATGCAGTTTCCACTGGTCTTCCTCTTCATCAAAGAATGATCTGTTCATGATCTTATTCTTTTCTTCCAAAGGAATAAAATTTTCAATAATCAGGTGCCTACATACAACCACAAAAATGGGAAACACACAAGAAACACAGTCAGCAGATGACTTTCTCTACTGCTCCTCTCCCACTGACTTAATACAGCCCTGGAAAAGGAGGAATGTTTTAGCTTTCTCATGTTGAAATCTTGTTCCACAAGCATGTGCAATGCAGTCCCTCCTTTCACTCCCCACCCAAAGAAACCACCTCCGTTACGGTTAACTGGCAGGCAATGAAGCGATGGGACTTACTTTAGCTTTAGTTCCCTGGTAAGCTCATTCTGGGTCTGCTCCAGTTCCTGGCGCTCCTTGATGTGCTCTTCTTGGAGATCATGGATCTCTGCCTTCACAGCTTGCAGCTTGGAAAATAACTGGAACAGACAACAAGAGCCAAACTCATAACTTGCCAACATACCTCTCAGTTTCACACACAAGTTGATTTTATTCCTAACCCACTGGATGTGAAATAATTTTTTTACCTTTTTGAGTTTTTTGGTCTTTATATCCACCTCTTGCTGAAGAGAACTATAGGTCTCCTTCAGCTCTAGTGTTTCCTCATCCCGACTTTCCATCTGCTGCTGGATTTCTCGCTCCCGACGTTTCTGAAGAATGTGATGTACAATATTAGGGACCACAATTACATTGCCACCTCCACGCTGACGTACATGAAACCAACACTCAGGATGTTTTTACTTCCCTGGGTTCCAGGGCTTTTGCTTTAGCTTCTAGTTCTTCCTATCTCTTGCCTTAGAAATACCAGAAGCATTAGCTCTTCTTTGTCTTTATTTTGGTGAAGGGTCTATTGGAATCAGATAGTGTGAATAAGTGCTCAAGTTTCAATTAAAGGAATTAAATGCTGTGGTTAGATTCTTTTTTTAATAAATTCATACTAATCATTGCACTTAATGAATCACCAACAGAAAATCCATAACAGAAAATAAACTTTTATCACATAGTAAACACATAGTAAACTCGCTTGAGTTAATGGCTGAATTGTCACTCTCTGAGGCCTTCCACTTATTTCTTCACTTACAGACCTCTCCAATCAAGATAGGATATAAATCTTTAATGAGAAAAGCTGGAAGTATTATAAACCTTCTCTACATATTTCATACAGCAATAAATAGGACACAAACCCTTGCGCCTTCTTTTAAGATTAATGATTGCCATTAAATCAATTTCAGGGTTAACCCTGTGCAAGCTTTCTTACCTTTCTTCTGATACAACATTTTATAGAAGTTCTACAGCAAGGCTTTTAATACAAAAATAACAAATGTTCTTTCTTGTACCTGTTCTGCAATTTCCTGTCGTTTCTGTTCCAGGATTTTCTGCTGTTCATTTGTGTGATCCACAATATTTTTTCCTCCCACCAGAAGCTTGCTTTCCATTGCCTGAAAGAAAAAACACGGTCATAAGTTTCTCTCTCAGTGACCAGCGAATAAGTCTTTTCCACAGAATGTAACTTTTTCTCATATGCATACAACCTCTTCATGAGGGCAGCTCCCTTACTTAACATTCTCTTAAGTCAGCTGCTGTGAGAATTACTATTTCTAAAAATTCCTATAAAACTGTGGGATTAACGTAACAGTAACTTGCTTAGAATTACACACTACTGAAACATGGCCAATCTGAAGAACTAAAATGTGTACTCTCACGTAAAAAACTTGTTAATGATCTGTTACAGAATGAAGCATTTTTTGTGCTACAGCTTGCGAAAAGATGTATCATCACATTTTATTGTGATGATTGCTTAAGATCTTACAAGATCAGCACATAAGAACAATACAACAACTCATGAATATTGAAGTTTGTAATTAATGGCAGAAACTAAAGGAATTTCAGCTTCTGTCTAGAAACAGTTTATTTCAAAATCTTCTGATCTAAATACAAATCACTATTTTGGAAACTTCTTTTGAAATACCTTTCCAAATTGGGAAACCCACTATTCTCCCCACAGCCTAAATAAATTGCTTTAAAAAAATATGAAAGTATGACAAGGAAGAATTCTACCTTGATTTTAGCACTCAACATTTCTGTTGCTTCCTTCTCTCGCCGCAGGTCCTCCATTTTCTTCTCCTTCTCTTTCAGCAGCCTCATCTTTTCCTCTGCTACCAAGCTGTGATCCTCAACAATAGCTTTCTTTTCAATCTCCAGCTTCTCTTGTTGCTCCCTCCAATAGTCATCTTTGTCATCTCCTTCATCCTCACCCTCTTCAGTATCCTCCTCTTCTTCCCCACCCTCTCTCCTCCTTTCTCTCCTCTTTCTTTTGCCAATAGACCGTTTTTCCAACTGTGCCTTGAGTCGAGCGATTTCTTCCTGGAATTCGCGTAGCAGAGCATCCTTAGGATCCTCATTCACTCTCGGCTTGTTCTTGATGTTTTTGGCACGATTGGCATATCTCAGTGTTGTAAGAGTCTCCTCTACGTTGTAAGAGGCAGGGCCTATATTGGCCACCATCACAGTCTTGGCATTGCCACCTAATGAGTCTTGAAGTAACCTAGTTAGCTTTGAGTCCCGGTATGGAATGTGTGTGCTTTTGCCATCTACTAGGGCAGATATAACGTTGCCCAAAGCTGAAAGAGAGAGATTGATTTTAGTAGCTTCCTTTAACCTTTCCCCCTGTGCTCCAGTCTTAGCTTGGCGCTCACTGCCTGCAAGGTCTACCAGGTTGAGTTTTCCAACACGGATGTGATTCTCTCCATCAAGTCCCAACTCACTGCATTCAATAGTGATCACAAAAATGGCATGAGATCGAGAGCTGTGTTCATTCATGTTGGTGGCACCAACTGAGCGATTTTGGTTTCCCACATTCATGACATGCTCTATCTCCTTGACACTTTTTGTAACAAAGGAGGACAAATCCTTAACATATACACCTGTGTCTGGCCTCTCTTTTAACTCCAGCCGTTTGGATTGATCCTTTGATAACAAGTCTCTGATTTCTTCTTGGTATATTTCCAGATAAGAAGCTCTAACTAGGTATTGCTGATTTTGGGATCTAGAGATGTGGGTGAAGATGTGATCAAATGAATTTGGGATGACCCCTCTTTTTTCAGGATCACCACGCACCCCCTCCATCGTGTATGTTTTCCCTGTTCCAGTCTGCCCATACGCAAAGATTGTCCCATTAAAACCTTGCAGAACAGAGTCCACAAGAGGTCTGAAGGTCTCATCGTAGAGTTCAACCTGTTTGGAATTCCAGTCATACACAGCATCAAAGGTGAAAGTCTTAGGCAGTTCATGAGCTGTTCCCCGTGGATTCTTTACTGAGACCTGCCCTAATTTGACATCCACATTAACGACTTTTTCATATGAAGCTGCCTTCTCTTTGCTGTTCATTGGCCGGCATCGTACCACCACCCGAACAGACTCAGAGCTCTTTAACTTAGACATGACAGCAGGTCTGTGGCTGGCGTGTTCTGATCAGTGGATGATCCAGTGCTAGAAACCTAAAACAGAAACAAAGGAGGAACATATGAAGGCAGTTTTCTGCAGATTTTTTGCACATAGCCAATATTCAACTCATCTATTTGAGCAAAATTTTGCATTCATTAAGTTCTAAGGGATTTTGAAGAATAACAACTAAGGACAACATAAAAACTAAAAAAAAAGGCCTGAATCGAGACAGTATTATTTTACTAAAGCCTGTCCACCAATCAGTATCATTTATACATGCTCTGCTGCAAAGAATCTTCATTAAATCTCACCTTTGCAGTTGGTAGAGATCCTTTTATTGACCTTTAGAAATAATCATCATGCTTTTTAAACTATTTATAAAAATGATGCAATGCCTTGCCACTGATTCCCTTTGCAGCTTAGCTTTTTGTTTTAAATCTTGTACTTTGAAAATCCAGTACAGACCTGCTCTGTCCATATTGCTCGGAATGCAGCTTGCAGGCTCATGAAAGGAAATCACTCAGGTGCTTTGATTAAGTGTTTCACCTACCTACCAAAATTCAAGAGACTGCAAAATATAAATATAGTATTTTCAGAATTGCCTCTTTTTATGCCTCCTATGTATTGATGAAAACTTCTCATTTTCAGGAGACCTTTACATTACAGTCCCCTCATGCGTGATGTGATGTGTCATCAGGACCACCCTGCCACAAAAGGTTTAAAACCTATGCCTGTTTTTCCTTAAGTGACAGCAGTTCCCTGGAATGCTGCCCAACTGTTTTTTTGTCTTGTGCATTAAAACTTTTAAAGTCACGATCTAGAAGCCTACTTACAGCATAATACATCTCAAATTGGGCTACAGCAGCTGTGAGGATTCAAGATAAAATCATTAAATAGTTTGTCCATTTCCAGGAATCCCATCCCTGAACATTCTGTTTCCACACTTGGGAAAACTGATGTTACTTTTACTTTCTGTCAAGAATCAAGTGACAGAAAATAATTGTTGCACAAAAGTTTTCACACAGTCTTGCAATTTAGCTGGCTACAAAGTAGATCATGAAGGCAGCCAAATGTAGCAGCGTTCCAAATACTGTAAACCAAGCCAGCAAGGCGAGTAAATCACCCCAGTGAGCTGGACTCCAAAGTCTGTTGGCATCCGAGAGGATCGTTTCCACTACCTGAATTCGGCTGGGCAAGGACAGCCTGCCAGGAGCGGGACGAGGCTCTGCCACCCCCAGCCAGGAGTGCCCCAAGCCCCCTGCTCTCCGCATCCCCAGCCGCAAGGCTCGTCTGCTTCCCGCTCCGCGTCCAAACTTCCTGGTCAATGTCGATCTTGCATTTGTATTTGCTGCACGAGTGTTAGTGTACTTAAAACAGAGGGTGCCATTTCCAGCTTGTATCCAGCAGAGAGTAGAAGGGAAAGCTATAAAGGTGGAATGATCTACATTATGCCTTGTCTAATGCTCAAGCAATCAGAGGACATTAGGGTGTGAAGTGGACACCTGCCAGGATTTGTCCTTCTCAGCCTTCTGAAGGTGCGTTTAAGCTCCTTTCATATCACTTATAAACATTTCATAAAGCACTCAGTCCTTTGAGGCCACCCTCTTCTTTAACGTTATCGCCCTCTGTGAAAGGATTCTGCAAACTAATGTCTTCCTCAGCTAGACCTTGTGTGTCTGTTTTTACAGGAAATAGAAGACAACCATATGTGCCTGAGAGATTTCAACTGGTCACACAGATCTATGCTATTGTTTTTCTTTCACCAATACACTTTTATCGGGATTTTCCATAAAAGCCAGCTCTGCCCAAGTATGCTAATGGCATGGCACGCATGCCATGCTCCTGCTCTGCTGCACCCACTGAGTCGGGACCATCGGGTTTACAAGGCTCACCACCAGCCTGAACTCACGTTGCATAAAATCCAGTTCACAAATCTGAGCCGTTCATGACTCTGGGCTGCAGAGAGGAAGACACATGCTGTTGCATTTGCCAGTTGTAGGCACAATGAGCTGCCATTTAAAACAGAGCAGAAAGACTGTGTTACCGCTAAAGTGACAGGCTTGCACTGAAGATCTAAATGGCACAGCTTGTTAAATGCAGTGTGATTTCTAATAAGCTTTTTTTTCAAATATATCTTTCTACCAGCTGGATCTGCAGCAGCCCATGGATTTAGTCTGACTTTTTTTACTCAATAACTGCATGTCTCTGTCATCTTATTTGAGAAGCTCCCCTGAGAACTTCAGGAGCAGAGCTAGAGGACTGCAGAAGGAAGCAGAACATTCCTATCTCAATATCCAGACTGTAGGTCTGCACTACAAAGAATAGCACAAGAGGAACAAATAAACATGTTTAAGAATTGTATGGAAACCTCAACATGACCTTCAGAATTTCCTTGCTGTTGTGCAGGGAAGTGCCTCGCTCCCTCGTTATTCCCATGAAAGCACTTGGTAGTTACTAGCGGGAAGATGAGGAACGTGCATGGAATTGACCAAACTGGACAATCATCCAGAAGCGCTTAACGATCTGTGTACTGAACTGGAACTGCTATAGGAATTTTGGACTGAAACTGAATAAAAACATTTCCCTCCTAATTGACAACTCCAAAAAAAGATGACCTTATTTTCTGGCCCACGGGGAACATGTATTTTAGTATACCGGTAGAGAAAGAATACTTGAAATGGGGACAAGTCTTGCAGAAGTATAAAAAGCAACTCTCCCTCTACTCATCATGAGTAATTATATACACAAATAATGCTTCTCCTTCCCTATCTACCCAAGATATTCCTATAGTTCAAATTCACAAGAGACAAGCTCACAAAACAATGCATCATTTATCTGCACTGTATGGTGAATGTACACACTGACAAATGCTCAAATTAGGCACAAACTCTGACAAGAGGAGCCTGGATTTATTTTATACAATTAATACCCAAAATATAATTTTGAAAGAGATGCTGACTAGGATTAAATGATGAGGACTAAGTTAATCTTCACATTGACTGTTTTTTGTTTTTTTCTAAGAGTATACGTTGCTGTACACATACTGACCTGGAAGTTCCAAGTGAAATATCCAGCACATGTGCTCTTCTACAGCTTTGGCAGAGGTATACTTTTAACACGAATTTTGTTGCATATTTGCTGTTCCTCTGGGTATATCTCATCAATACGAGCTTCATAATCTTTTGACACATTCCCCTGTTTCACTTGCAAGTCTATTTATAGACCCCAAAAATTTATCTTAGCCCTGATGTGGGCTATTTTCGTAACAACCTATCACGAATCATCTCCACTTATTTTAGCTACTGCTGTGAAGCTTACTGAAAGCACAACAAATTATGTTTCTCCTGACTTACCCAACTGTGTGACTGAAAAAGTAAAACCAGTTAGTTTGGGGTGTTTGTGTTCACCAGAAATCCTCCTGCAAGGACAGAGCTGCAGCGAGCAGCTGGACAGGGCCCGGCCAGAAGAGCCTGGCAGCAAAACGCGGTGCAGGCTGCAGCACCACGCGCTCCTCTGCTACGGGGGACTCTCCTTCGCACCATCAGGGAAGCCTCAAGCGACCTGGGTTGTTCCCCTGAGCGTCCCGTTGCATCTCAGGGTTGAAGGAATGCACTTGAAGACAGGCTCCAGGTAACCAAGGCGGGGAAGGTGGGTAGCAAGCAAAGCATTTCAGTTCTTTTCTACAACAGAAGATCGTGCCTGAGAAAACAAGCACTGCCACGGGCTGGCTGTGGGTTAACATAAGGACTTGTCGTCAGGAACTTTTAGCAGCGAGGATGTGACAGCCCAGCCGGCCGTGCCCAAGCAGTGCCGTGCTCCCCCCGGGCACACGCCACCGATCCCACCGCCTCGGGCCTCCTGAGGCCTCCCCGCATCCCAGCTCAGGTTTAAAGACCTCAGGAAGATCTCGGTACAGTGCCTCAATTTTTACCTCGTATCTTACATGTACCACCTCAGGGACCACCTAAAAAATACCATCGCTTTCTTGCAGTTGAAATCCTTCAAATATTTGTGGGCTGATGATGTCCTGGCCTACTCGCTTTTGTCTTTTACTCCTTCCTCACGCGCCAGCCATCTCCGTTGTTCTTGCTCCCCTCCGACCTCCCTGCAGCCTCCCTGGCCAAGGCGCCGAGGGCTGCCCCGGGCATCTCCGGTGCCGCTGCTGGAGCCGGGCGGCCGCCCCGGCCCACAGCTCGCCTCCCGCTGCCGGGGCACCGCGCGCCCCGG
>VXAA01004990.1:164463-195785 GCA_013399115.1 Anseranas semipalmata | reverse complement strand
AAAAATCGCGGCTGTGTCCTGTCAGCGAAGCGGTTGGTGGGGCCAGGGAGGTCGGAGGGGATTCAGGTGGGGAAAGCGTCCTGAGGGGGTGTGGGGCTGTTCGTGTCTGGTGGGAAAGGTGGAGCGGCTTTTGGCTGGGCTTTAATCATCCGTGCGAAGGGGGCGTCTGAAATGTGTCAGTGCTCAGGCAGGGGAAGGCGATGTTGAGGCTTGAGCAGCTCAGCTGGATGAATGAGGAGGTTTGTAGTTAGAAGCTTACGTATCTGGGAACAACCAAAGTCACTCACAGCAAGAAAATAATGGTTTGCATAGGGGGATCACCATGACATGTTAGTCGGTGTGTATGGCTAGCCAGACTCTAACAGAAGGGTCAGTGCGAGCCCTGGATGTGTAAGGATGGAGGAAGGTGATTTTCATGTCTAGATGTGGCGTTGGCAAGGCTCGTACTATCTAGGTCTAGTATCCTCTTCTTTTTAAATAAATAATAATAATAAAAAACCTATATTGGAAAATGGCAGAGGATGCAGAAAAGTCACAACAATGATTTGAGGTCTGTAAGCAGTGCCTTGCAGTCAGGGATCAGAGCAGAACTTGATTAGAACACTGTAAAGAGAAGTAGGGGTGATGTTGTTACGATGTATGGGGCCTGTGATAGACGTGCTCCGAGGAATGGTGCTGCAGCAGCTTACCCTGTCTGGTCACTGGTCATCGTGCAGGGAAGTCCATAAGGAAGGAGCGAGCTCGTGCCCTGGCCGGGCTGGTACCAGGTCTGACAGGACTTGTGTCGCCACAGAAGCTGGTTTGAGCTACAGCACCAGGCTGAAGCTGAGTCCCCACCATGGATGCAGTTCTCGGCTTTCTCCCGTGTCGCTGGTACCTTCTGCTTGAGCAAGTTGAAGCTCTAACAACTTAAAATAGCTTAGCAAACCTGACTGGGGGACTGATCTGGCTGGGGGAGGAAAAATTAAAAAATAAGTTACCTTTCAGCAGGGCAGGTCCCTTCAGGCACACCGCTGTAGAACAGCTGGGCCAGTGCAGTGCAGAAGCGGGCGGTGGGGACGAAGGGGACGCAGGAGTCCCAAGGCCGACCTCGCCAGTCCCACCGCCGAGTGCAAGAGCGCAGCCACTCTGTCTCTGCAGGAGGAACAGGAGCAGTGCTGGAGCAGCTCCTTAGCAAAGGCACAGCGAGACTCAGCAGGCAGAAGCCAAGGACGGACAAATTCAAATTACACACCAGAGATGCCCTTTAGAAAAGAGAAACTGCAGCTCCACGATACGGGGGCTCATCGGCCAGGCCCGTTGTCCCAGCCTCCCCACTGCTGCGTACGCGCTGCAGCGGGACCAGCACAGCTTGGCCGTCGCCCAGGTCAGAGAACCGATCCAGGCTCCTTTTGGTTTTGCCCGATCGTTTTTGAGCCGTGTCAGTTCCCCGATGCGGTTCCCAGCACAGGTCCCGGCTCCATGTCACTGGAGGGCTCTCTAGGGACAGACACTGTGCTGAAGTGCTGTATAATGGCACCGTACTTTGAGAAGGTCTAACCACTGGAAAAAGCTGTCAAAGCAGGTGATGGACCCTATGACAGGGACTTTCTGTGAAGCCTGAGAGCTTTTTTGTATAATCCACTAACTCAGACATATCTCATTGCTTTCTGTACAATGACAGATGGCTGGCATCGCATACAGTCCATCAGCTTGTATGATCCCTTCTAGCTTTAATCTGCACAAACCTGATATGCATAGTGACGAAATATTTCATGTAAGTTGGCAGCCAGTGGGAATCCAGCCCTCAGGTGGATCATATTTTTTTCCAGCTCATTGTTCGCTATGACAACCTCTCAACCTCTGTAGAACGGAAACAGAGGAAGATTCATCTGGTGGGAGTTTTCTGTAACCATCCTATCTGAGATTTCTGGAGCTTCATAGGCTAGAAGTATTTTTCAAGGGCTAGAACAGAACTTTATAAGATAAACAGATTGCCCCGTGCTGGCACAAATGCTGCGATCTGAAAGACACTCTCTGAATAAGCATAGGTTCTGTGTTTCCGCGCAGCGGTGACTGTTTCTCTCTGGTGGCTACAGAGTTAGAGTCAACAGTGAGCACATTGGAAACATTCTTTAGGGAAGTGCTACTAAGAAAACTAAATGAGCTTATTTTAAATGTAAACGTATAGATCACGCAGAGCGTTTTCTAGCCACCGTGAGTTACATTATTAACCTTCCAAAGAGCTGTGTCACTGTGCTTATGCTGTTACTTTTAGACGAACCAAGTTGCTAAAGAGTTTTCATTGATACTATGCAAGACCCTCATCTTGTTTTTTTTTTTTTTTTCTTTTCTTATTCTCAGCTGTCAGAGCGTTCTTCGACATGCCTTTAGAATTAGAAACAGACTCAAATAGGTAGAGTCCTTTTTCTTGTTAGAACCTTATAATTTTAAAGGAATGTTCATGCAATTTTACAGTAATCAATTACAGGAATTATCATGTCTTAACTCATTTGTATTTGGGTTTCTGTTCTGAAGGCAATAGGTAGTTTATGCACCTTGCTATTAAAGACAGCAAAGTTCAGATTTTGTCTTCTTTCAGGTAGCTTTGAAACTGGCACAGATGGCTGAGCTTGTTCAGAAGGAAAGAAACAAATACCTGGAGAAAGCGGCAGAGACTCCCGGAATGTGTGCGCAGCTCTGAAGCAGCAGATAGAGAACATTTATCTTTTTCAGCAACCATCTCATACAGAGGTGAAATATTCACAGTTTTGGACGCCAACAAAGAAAGACCACTCTGAAACACAGGATTCCTGCATCCTAAAGGGTAGGAGCCGCCATCACATCACACTGGGTTGTACCAAAGTGGCACCTCAGCAGTTCTGGTCCTTTTCTGTTGTGCTCTGCCTGTGTAGATTCAGCCTGCACAAAACTGAATTCTGTCCTTATTGGACATTTCCAAACCTCATACATAGTGACACATTGTCTTGGAGTCATCCCGTTTCCCGGTGTTTTCCACCCCAAGGGAACCACTCATGGTATCGTGATTGATTGTGTAGCTACCGTTATTGTTATTTCAGCTATTTATAACGTTCAGCGGTGCACTTTCTTAATGGGGGTTGGTTAGTTCCCTCGTAGTTGCACATCCTGCCCACAACTGGCACTCATGTTGATGTGCAGGCAGGAAGTTCCTCCCTCTGAAGCAATCATGGAGTAAGAAAGAGCTTGAGGGTTTGATGCTATTTTAAGAAGAGTTTCTTAGGCAGCTAAATTCAGTGAAAGAGATCTTTTCTGAGGTTTTTATTCCAACTAACCACTTACTGGTATAAGTGCTGGTAGAACCTTACGAAAATGCAGTACTCTACCAACAAGACAAACACAACTCAAGAACAACCTGCTAACAGAGATTAATAGAGATTTTTGTCTACATGAAAGCCAGCAGAGAATTGCCATAGATGAAGAGGATGCAGGAGGTGTATTTTGTGGAGTGGGAAATAGTTTGAAGTCCCATATCAATGGATAAGAGTGTAAAAGAAAAAAAAAATTGCTCATTACTGTAGAAAACTTGTAATCCGGAGAGGCAGAATTTGCCCCACAGTAGAAAAGAGAAAATACAATGACTAATCGCATCCTCAAGAGAAGTAGCACCTGCTACCTTCCTGAAAAAGGTGTGATGTTGCTGATAGTACCAAGCTTTCTTCCACAGCCCTGTTCACCCATGTGTGCTAATGCAGATTGGTTTGCTAGGAGATGGTCTTACTAGTGCAGCAAGCTGGCAGGAAAGTGGATAGAAAAAAAATACATGCCTTAGTTTCTGGGAAGCTCTAGAAGGGAGTTCCATGTGAGCAAGGATCAAGAGCAAGGGAGAATAGACTATGAAGAACGTGAAAAAAGGGGATGAGAAGAGATCTACAAAAGATGCTGGGAAAGGCGAGGTATTTAGAGCTACAGAGACAAACCCACCTATTTCAGGAGAAAATGCATGCAACAGGTAATGCTGGCTCTTAATAGTTGCAAAAACGTTATTCAAAGAAGCTTAACATTGTTTTATTCAGGGAAATGGAACAGGGGTTAAGGGACAAAAGAACCACACGTATGCTGGAGATGGGAGTTTCCCATGTCTGTGAATGTGCAGCATAAGCATCTTCACGTGTTTGTAGCGCTTGCTGATGCTCACCCATGTTTGTGTGCTCAGGTGGAAGATGCAGTGTGTTAACACCAACTCTTCTGTGATTCCAGATCATGATGTTTTGCTGTTAAAGCAGTTTGGTCACAGAGGGTTCCAACTGAACCTGCACCCGGACAACATCACGGCAAGAGGGGCAAGACGCCTGCAGGCTCAAGTTCTGCTTGACATGGCCATGTTCTACTAGGCCTGCCATGACAGCATTTTTTCCCAGTGTTCCCAATTGGATTCAAGATGCAAAGCAGGAGGAGGAAGAGACAAGCTGGAAATTAGTCCCCAGGCCAAGAGGTGAAGAGACTGAAAGTCAGGGAAAATGCCAATGTGAAATATCAGAGCCCTCCTTCACTAATGTGGACAAGCTGAGAACTCACACACTTTCTCATACTGAGCAGAGACCATACAACTGCCCTCAGCTGCACTGTGGCAAAGCCTTTGCTTCTAAGTACAAGTTATATAGGTAGGTAACTGCTGAGTGCCTCTGCAGAACAGTGCTCCTCTACCAGAAGAGAGGGGAAAACCCCTCCATCGTGTTTTTTTGATTGAATTTCTGAGAAGGTGGAGGAGGGGGAATGCCCTTGTTACCTTGCAAAGCAGTTGAGTCCCAGACATTACCATACTTGGCATCTCTTTAAGCACTTTCCAGAGAACCTCAGATAATACTTTATCCTGAGCTGAAGATGTTTTTTGTTTTACTAAGGAGGAAATTGAAGCAGAAAGTGAAGTTCACAGATTAAAACACAAAATGAAAAGCAAGAATAGCATTCACATTTCATAAGCCCTACCTCTGTAACTTTAATCACAGAAATATTTCCATGGCACTATTGCTCTAGCATGAAAAAGTAGAGCTCCTATTTATGTAATGAAATATAGGATAGAATAATTAAGTGATATGATCACTAGAAACTTGAAGACTAGATGAACCACAGTGTCAGAGAGTATAAGATACCAAGGTAAAATCAGTCCACGGTGGCTGTCAACAGACATTGCCACAGTCTGATGCTCCCTGATGAAATGAAGCCATCTCATCAGCAGACAAGCGTTTCTTGTCATAAACTACTACAATTTTCTTTGTCATTTCCCCCTTTGATAGCCTCAACAGAGAGAGAACAGGTGCTGAGTAGGCAACAAGTGTTCGTCTGCAGAGGCGATGCATTCTAGGGAGGACAGGAACTACTGAGACAGACTGTAACCGTTGCTTGAGATGTTGTGCTTCTGTGCCTGGAGAGTCACTGCTGCCCAGGCTGTCAGTTCAGCATCGTGTAGTGGTGTTAAAATGCCATCTGGGATTTTTATGGCATAAAGTGTAGGACACAAGGAACATTTTGAAAAGATAGCATGTGTTCTCTTAGGGGTTGGACACTAGTCTAAACTTTCCTGCTTTTCTCCCAAAAGGCATATGGCCACTCACTCTGCTCAGAAGCCTCATCAGTGTATGTACTGCGAGAAGATGTTTCACCGGAAAGATCACCTTCGCAACCACCTCCAGACCCATGATCCCAACAAGGAGGCTCTCCACTGTCCTGAGTGTGGCAAGAACTACAACACAAAACTTGGCTTCAGGCGACACCTGGCCATGCACGCAGCTGCCAGCGGTGATCTCAGCTGCAAGGTATGCCTCCAGACGTTTGAAAGTACCCAAGTCCTGCTGGAGCACCTCAAAGCTCATTCTAGACGGGCTTCTGGTGGAGCGAAGGAAAAGAAGCATCCATGTGACCACTGTGACAGGCGCTTCTACACCCGGAAAGATGTGCGGAGACACTTGGTAGTGCACACAGGGCGGAAGGACTTCCTGTGCCAGTACTGTGCTCAGAGGTTTGGGCGGAAGGATCATCTGACCAGGCACATGAAGAAAAGCCACTCCCAGGAACTGCTGAAGATTAAGACAGAGCCAGTTGACATGCTGGGTCTCCTAAGCTGCAGCTCATCTGTAGCAGTAAAAGAAGAGCTGAGTCCCGTCCTGTGTATGGCATCCAGAGACATGATAGGTGGTAAGAGCTTCCCCGGCATGTTGCCTGTGGGCATGTACAGTACGCATCTCCAAACCATGCCAAGCTCAGGAATGCCCCATTCTTTGGTTCCTAATTCTCTTCCAATGGGAATGAGTTATCCTCTGGAGTCTTCTTCTCCCATCTCCTCCCCACCGCAACCTCCTCCAAAGTATCAGCTTGGATCTACCTCATATTTGCCTGAGAAACTACCCAAAGTAGAGGTGGACAGCTTTTTGTCAGACTTCCCTGGCAGCCTGTCTCTCTCATCTGGTGAGCCTCAGTCTTCTTCGCCTCAGCCACCCCCTCTGGATGAGGCTTTGCTTTCCAAGAGCCCTGCTAACCTTTCAGAGGCTCTCTGTGCTGCTAACATGGACTTCTCTCATCTTCTTGGCTTCCTCCCTCTAAATCTTCCTCCTTGCAATCCACCTGTATCTTCAGGGGGATTGGTCATGGGCTACTCACAGGGGGAGACACAGCCACTGCTTACCACTTTGCAACATCAACCTCAAGAATCTCCTGGAGCTGGGGCCTCACTGAACTTTGGGCCCCTTCATTCATTGCCCCCTGTCTTCACCTCCAGCCTGAGCACAACCACGCTGCCACGTTTCCACCAGGCATTCCAATGAGCTGAAAATAGCACTGGAGAACAGATCTTTCAGTCACCCTTTTGTGGAGAGCCTTAAAAACGCACAACTCTTACTTCCCTTTGGGGTGTGAAAGCTTTGCAAAGCTGTTTCAGACAGGAGGTTTCTGATCTCTGGAGGGCGCACTTGTAGACTGGAACAGCAGATATCCCCATGCAAGTCCCAGTCCTGTACAGCGAGAAGTTTTCAGCTAATAGACTGGATATATTTTATCTAATTCTTAATCTGTGAATCAGGAGCCACACTTAGCACTGACCTTCCCTGAGATCCTGGAGCTATGTTCCTCTTTGGGAAGGGACTGTCCCTGAGAAGGAGTTGAGACTCTTTCATCTGGGGCTAAACTTTTGAAGAGTCCAGCTTCCATTTCACGTTATCACACTGCAATTCTGGCAAAACAGCCAATACCTTCACATGGAGAAGAAGTCAGGATACCCGCTCTGTATGAAGCCAACGGGGAAGAGGCTGTCCTTCCCCACTACCTCTCATCCTCTCACCTAATACAGCTTACTCCACCGAATACAGCTTACTCCACATCAGTGTTAAGCAACAAGACCGTTTACATGGAGAATTCAGACACATCACCTCATTCTTCTTTGCGGAGCCGTTAGGTTAAACTCGTTACAGTGAACATTGTTTACACAACGCAAATCTGTTTCCACCATTACAAAAATAGGAGGCACCAGAATACACTGGCTTTATATCTGGTGTAGCTAGAACACTGTTTACACAATGAAGTCAGGTTGCACTGATTTCTCTTCAGTTATCATGTTCTTCCCCCATGGGGAAATACACTGCTTTTTTGGACCATTTCAGCCTCTGCCACTGTAGGCAGCAGCTTCCTGTGTATTTTCTCTGACTATCCACGTGTCAAGGGGATGGAGCAGCTCACAGAACTTAGCTTGTTTTTGTGGTGTGTGGATAGAGCCCTTTTAACCATCTCCAACAGGCAAACAGATCATGCATCTGTTCTGGAAACCAAAGCATGTGCAAAAGCTAGGTTAGGAGGTGGGGCCAGCAGCACTGAGTACTGTCCTACCAGGCACGGATGAGAACAAGCTTCAGGCCCCTGCTCCACAGGTTCCCTTGAGATGAGGAACAGAGTACGAGTTTCTAGTGTTTGGTGGTTTTTTTGTTTGTTTGTTTGAAACCACAACAGTTCAGTGAGGTCAGTACCCTTTTGGCTTATCCGTGAAGCAGCCTCGAGAGATTTTTGTTTTTCCTTTTTTTTTTTTTCCCTTAAAAACCTCTGTCCGAGGGTGATAACAGCCAGGAATTGGGAGGAAAAATTGGTCCCAGCTTCATCTACGCTCTGTCACTGTATTTGAAGCATTTTTCCCAACACTAATGATTCTAACAAATGCTGAGAGTTTGGGCCTGCAGTCACCCTTTCACTTAGGATTTGGTTCCACTGGCCTTTTTGTTCTTTCCTTTTCAAGCCCTGCCTCTTGAAGTCCTGCTTCCCTTGCTCCCTGCTCTACCTCCTAAATTCTTCCCTGGACTGTCTACCTACTGAGGGCAGAAGGGTTACACTGCTAAGTGGCAGCAAGCTGCTGGATGTCATTTAGCATTTGTATCGTCTCCTGCTCTCAGTTTCCTGGGCACTTGTATTGAAGCAAGTAACATACGGAGGTCATTCTCACTGTACGTTAGTACATTTTTATGATTATAGGCACACAGATCTTCATACCTCAGCATGCAGGAACCACTGTAGCCCAATATAAACCAGGAAATCCGTCAATATTGTTCTCTATAAATCTAGAAAATGCAAAATCTACCTCTACTCTGTTATCTCAGCTCCTACAATGAAGCCAGATACTGTCCTTGCTCATCTCCCCAGAGCACACCCATTTCAGTCAATGCATAGTACCTTCTGCTGAGCCACTGATCCCACAGCGTGACATTAGCCGTGCCTCGCGTGTTTATGGGCTTGTCCCCCTTCCATTTTACTCACAAATTTTATTTTTAATTTAGTTTAGTAATTCTTCCCAGAATGACTGTTTAGTGATCCATTGATTCTCCAAAACATAGATCAGTTGTTTTAGGTTAGCCAGCAATGCTGCAAATAATACTTTTGTATCAAAATGTAATATAAGATTTATTTACCTCAGCAATATCCTGTGGCAATGATCTCCCCGAGTTAAATGCAGTACTTCCTTTTCTCCACTGTAAAATGTTGCCTTTCAAAGTTCAACGAGTGCCTTCTTGTTCTCTAACATAGAAAAGGTAAATAGGGCATTTCAGCTAGTCTTCTGTTTACCATCATTGAATACCTCAGTCCCGTCTTCTATTGCTTTTCTCTTTGCAAATTAAAGAGTTTTACAATGTTATCAATTATATGCAAGCCTTACCCGTCTTCAGTTGAGATGATTTTTTTTTTTGAGAAATAAATGGTCAGAACTGATCACTTACTGCAAGTGAGGATTATCAGATTTATGCAATGCCATTGCACACCTTCTTCCTTTTCTGAACATTCAGCTTTCTTGCTTTTTGCCTGCATTGTACTCTGAACAGATGTCATCACTGGAATTCCTTTAGCAGTGGTAGCTAAACTTAGAGCCAGGCATCTTTTTCCTACCAGTAGTCTGTCAAAGAATAAATGGAATTCATTTCACTATTATTTGCATGTGTGATTTGCTTTCCACAGCTACTCTAACAAGCGGACTTGCAATAACAGTTGTTAATTAAATGAAAGTTTAAACCAGCAAAGGGAGCATGTTTGCAGACAGCATGCGTAAGCCAATACCAGATATTTGCACTGGAAACTGGAGTCAAAGCTTCTCTTCCACAACAGAGCTTAGCACTTGCAAGGAGTTTGTCAGCCAGTCTAAAACTACTGAGGGTACTTCCATTTGAAATACTAGGTATACACAAAATAAATTATTTCCTGAAGCTAATCAGTGAACATCTTTTAGCTGATTTGTAACAAAAAACTATGAGCATCTAAGATACGCCACTTTGGAGTCTAAATTCATTAGGAAGCATGTACCGAGCTATTAGAAAAATCGGTAGAAGTCAGCTTAGACAAGCTCTTGCTGGTGCTATTTGTAGGTCAAATACAATGTCATACATGCCACACTGTGAGGATGATTGCTGCAGCACAGCCTGGACAATTTTCTGTTGTTTATGCCCAGGATATTCATGCATGAGGGAACAGTATCCATTATGATAGTTATATGATGATAAAAAAAGTTTCATCCCAGAAAGGTGGTGTTTTTTTTTTTTTTCTTTTAAATCAAGGTTTAGGGAAGTTTAAGTCAACATGCTACTTTCTCTCATAACATCACGATTAACAGGGAATGGGAGACTGCAGGGAAAGATGGTGAATGTGAACATGTTTTTTAACCAGAGACCCATAGCATCGGTATCAGTGACCCCAGGACCAAGCATTATGGTTACAAACAGGCATTCTTCTTTGGCAGACCACTGAGGACCACAAGTACGGGTCTCCAGGTGCTGGATACCACTGCAAGTCAACCAAGACAAATACAAATTAAGCCATCTTGAGAGACACAAAATACTTTGAGGAAGAGAGGAGTTTTTAAAGCAGTATTTTCAAAGAAGCTAAATGAATATAGGTGACAGCAAGCTAGACTGGATTTTACACTGAAATAGGGCAGCAGAGAAGTGCTGAGATTTGAGACACTAAGCACCAGTTGTAGGAGAGCAAAACTCTGAATGAATCTATCAGAATCGATGAAACTCATCTGCAATAAATACTATGCCAGTAGAATTCTCACTCTCTTAGCCTACCAAGTACAAGACAGACTCTAAATATGTAGAATATTTTAAGTGCTAAATGAAGAACTTCAATGGGAGAGCCCTGTGGACATTATGCTATCTTTATTCCAGGCACATCTGTATAAGAAAGGTGTCAACGGACTGAGCCCAAGAGGAGCAGCTACAGCAAATAATTGGTCAGAAGGGTTTAGTTAAGAAATATTTTGAAGTGTGGCTGAGTTGAGGGTTTGAGACCTATAAGAACTGTGCTGATGACTGAGATAAAATTACAGAGCACAAGTCTGTGAAAGGACTGGACATGACACAAACACGCCAGCAATTGTAAGTCGGAAGTTCCCTAAATTATCAAAAAGGCAAGGACGTAACGTCGCACTAAAATAAGAACGATTCCAGCTTGTTCATTAGAAAACATGCAAGACAAGCCACTTCCGCGGCAGCACAGGGTTAACTCACCTAGCCAGCCCTTCCCAAGCTCAGATTTCTAGAGCTGTGTGAAAGTCTGAAGATCTTTTTCCCCATGGAATTACAGCTTGCTCAAAATCCATTTATACGAAGGAACAACATGTTAACTTGCATTTGTTTCCACTGAATTTCACTTGACAGAATGTCCACGTACAGAGTTTTGACAGATCCTGTTCAGCTGTCTCACAATAGTGCCTGCTCTTTAGCCTCGGTGTTGAAAAATGTTGTCACTTCAATGGGAATCCCTTTTTCCCCTCTGGTAGATTGATGATTTCAGTACTTTTGTTGGGAGCTCAGCTCTTTGTTCTTTAATTCCTTCCTTGCTGACAGGTGAATAGCAGCTGCTTGGAAGATTTCCTGCAGTTCACTGGAAAAAATCCCTACTTCCTTTCTCTGACATTGCATTGCTTTTGCTATCTGGAAAGAATAATCCCACAGAGGCGTTTTCTACTGCCTGCAATTAAAATTTTTACAAAGAAATCTTCAAAGATGCTCTCCCCATCATCCTACCTTCCCGCTTATCCTCTCTAATCCTGGTTACTCAGGCTCACTGAATTCTCCCTTGGGTGCCTATTTTTTCAGTTAATTGCTTGCCCAAGCCCAGTAGATACTCTGCTGCCAAACAGTGAAGTGCATGGCTCCAAGTAGAATGGCTCGAACAGAACCACTTCATTAAAACTTTGTGGGCTTCCATCTTTTTCCAAGATTTGTTTCTTTTTCATTACTCATTTCTTGTATTTACCCCATTTTCAGAGATGGGAATTGCTGTCTGAAGCTCTGCTTGCAGTCCTGCCAGGCGCCCACGTGCAGGAGGAGGCAGCCTGGTCCAGCCCGTGGGCTGCTGGGCCAGGGCTCAGGAAACGCGCGCTCCGCTTGTGCTTGAACCACTGCCCCTGGCACCTCTGGGCCCTTCTGTGCCTTTTTCCCTGTAACGGGCCACAGCAATACGGAGCCTCCTTTGCGAGGCAGCGGAAAGCTGCATCCGGAAGCACATTGTGACTGCCGATGCCTTTCTTACAGGACCTCTCCTTCCTGTTGCTCACCCGTTCCCCCTACCTCCACCACCTTGTCTCCAGTGTCAGTAGATTCAGGTTCTGCTGTTCCAGCTGCACTATTATCATGTACCCGCTTACCTCTGTGCTGTTACCCCAGGCCTGCAACGTATTCATTTCATTCTGGTGGCTAACCAGGATCCTTTAGGAATCCTTCCACGTTTCAGACGTTCTGTAGCTTCAGGTAGAAAGTCTTCTCCCAAAGCACTTCCTCAGCAGACTCCTGCATGATCTGCACCCAGAGCCACCTCCAACGCTGCCCACCTACACAGACCACTCACCGCTAAATGCTTTAGACCGCCACAGAAGCGGGTCAAGCAAAATTCTTTCTGGGCCTGATTTTGCGATGACCAAAACAGATCATGTTCCGCTTCTCACAAATCTACACTGTGGAATTAGCTTTGCTTTCCTATTGAAAGCATACTTTATTTCTTACATGTACAGGTAGTCTTCTGCACTGTGTGCTCGTAGTTGAAGCCCGATCTTCAGTAGTCCTTTCCACCAGTGCCTAAACACCAGCACACACAAAACTTACACGATATGGAGGTAACTTCTGTGTATTGGGAGCTCACTGTGACAAGGGAAGTTAAAGACACCGCAAAAGAAAGAATATGGAATTTGGAATCCATTTTCTATTATTAAGTAGGTTAGCTCTTCATTTTCAGTTAGGGGAACAATCCTCAATATGAAAACATCTTGTTAACATCCCCCACCCCCCATTTTAAGAGTTATCCTCACCTTCATTCTCACCATCTCTTCCACATATTGTGTCTTTCTTTGAAACTACTATGCAAGTGGATAACCGGGTCCAACGGATAACGTACAGAGACAAAGGGAAAGCTCTGTGTAAAGCCGACAGGACAGGAATAGCTGCCACATGCGTCACCCAGCACACGGGCCCAAGCGACAAGGTCCCATGCTGGTGCCTGCCCCAGCAACCCAGTTTCCTCTGCAGTTCCCTGTCCTGCACTTGAAGGTAACACATGAGCTGCTGCTTATGGGACGCGCCAGCACGCCAAGAACGGCGCACAAGCCAGTGCGTGAGGCAGAGCTGGCGCTAGGAATCCGCAGGATCAGTTACTTCTGGTGCAAGCCTGTCCTGAGTTTATGACTCCTCCTTGCCCTACTGAGTGCCTATGCCTTGACATTTTTTGTGCTGGTGTTCCTTAATATCTAGAAGCTATTTTTAGAGAGCTTGTTTTGTAATATTTGTACTGGTATTTTACTTGAATGAGGATATTGAACAAAAGAGTAGAGACGCCTGCCTTCGAAGCAGTCGCGAGAGGGAACCTGTGGAAGCCGTGAAGATTCACGTGGGGAAGCGGTCACGCTCCAGATCTGCTGCTGGAGGAAAAGCTGCTGCGTGGCCTCTGGAGTCCTGCTGAGTGCCCCATGGGGAGCCTGGCAGGGGAGCACCATGGCACAAGTTCTGCTCTGTCAGAGGCTGCAGGAGTGGAGGGCAGCACTTGGTCCAGAGCCTGCAGAGGTCCCGCTCTAAGGCGGAGGGCCTGGGGCTGCTCAGCTCTGGCAGCTGGCGGCAGGGATTCAGCGTCTCACTGCAGCTGCAATTGGTGCTCTCTTCTTGTGCTGTACAGACCCAGTACCTGCCCTCCCTTCCTGCAGCTACAGCTGTCAAAGCCAGAGCTTCCCATTGTTAAAGCTTGACTGCTTCTCTAAAAAGAAACTTTCTAGCACTTTTACACACAGTGAATAACCTCTTTTAATGGAGTATTTTGGGGGCTATAAACAAGGTTTTTAAGTTGTAAAAATATGAAGTGCCATTAGGAAATGTACAGTTCATGACTAAAATTAGCTCTTTCATTGTCTTACAAAATGAAGTTCAAATTGAAAGCTTTTTTTTTTTTTTATATAAGGAAGTTGTTTATTAAAAGCATTTGAATTACCCACTGTGGGTGTCATTTTGGAGGGGAATGAGGTTTTTGGTTGGTCTGTTTTTAAGTAAAGACAGAATCATAATGCAAGTCAAAGACCCAGTTTCCTACATGAATCCACAGACTTTTAAATTTCTTTCAAGCAGAGAATGAGACCCAGGAAAGGACATGGCACCCTGCTTGGGATGTAGCGACAGCCAATACCATTATCTTGTGTCAAGGAGGAAAAACATTTGTTAGACAGGAAGTTTTGGTCATTTGGTTTCACCAAACTACCAGTCCGCATGGAAGCATTCTGGATGAGCATAGCCCACTCCTCCCTTCCAAATAACCCAGACACATTCAGCTCCCCAGGACTGGGCCTTGCACAAAGGCAAGGGAACCAGAACCAAAACTTAAAGCTTAAGCTATGACCATCTGCTGACACCAGCTGCAGAAGCATTTTGACAGAGACAAAAAAGGATCCTGCCCTCTCAGGAATCTCTTCTCAGGATATGGTTTAAAAGCTGACAATCACTTCCGATGTTCAGATGCTTTTCTGGGTGCGATCTAGTTTTCATTAATACGGAGACTGGTAAAATGTGCCACTTCCTCAGCAGTGCTTTCCTCCTGTGCTAAGACTGAACACAACTAAGGTAGCACCACTTTTCTAGTCTGCTTAAAAATGAGAAGTTCAGCACAGATTGNTTCCTCCTGTGCTAAGACTGAACACAACTAAGGTAGCACCACTTTTCCAGTCTGCTTAAAAATGAAAAGTTCAGCACAGATTGCCCTGTTGGTGGAGCTGAAGTCTTCCTTCACCCTTTCTAAGAGGAGAATTGACTACATCAATAATGTTTGAGTTTTGATTAAAAAATTGAAGTATTTGCCCACTCTGGTCTTGGCAGCTGATCAGTGTCAGACATTCAGCAGCCACTGACACTGGCAACCCCACATCCCATTGCTCTGCTGGGCAAAACATCACAAGAGCGAACTCACAACCCCACATTCATCACCTTTATAGGAAGCTCGCTGCTCTTTCCCCCTGTATGCCCCACACAGCAAAAACGCACAAGCGCCAGTAAAGACGTCCAGCGGAAAGCTAACAGTGAAGGCCCACCGTCCAACAGCACCAGCACACCTCTAAAATACTGGAAGAAGGGGATGGCAGCTCTCTGCTTAACCGTACGCTCACAACCTTGCTGCTCTAAGGCACCGTGCATTTGCCAAACGCAGCATCAGCGTTCCAGCCACCCCACAGTCTCGGCGCTCTAGCCGTTAGCGCCGCATTTCACGCATGAAAGAGCCGAGTTGCTTGAGCCGTCTTACCGCACAGCACGTGACAGCAGTACAGCGAGGAACAAATCAAAATGCCTTGACTGGTGGGGTTTTAATTACAACACACAGCAGTACACAGGACATGCCACACGGGGAGAAACTTTAGTGCTCCATCAAGTTTACCAGGAGGAAAATATTATGGAAGGAACTGGAGTGTATTCCAAGCTCTGCTTCTGACTGAAGCCAAACATCAAAGACCACACGGGTGCCCAAACAGGCTAAGTGTTATGAAGAGAAAATCAAAGAGGTGGCTTAGGAGAACCCAGAACAGGACAATGGCAGATTTATTTACAGTAGGGCACAAAGAATACATACATTAATTAAAAATTACAAAGAATACAGAGAAAACACTTGGGGGGGACGGGAGAGAAATCAATGCTGGCTGAGCCTCTCCACTGGGGTGGGGATAGCAAAAACAACCCAAAATCTCAAGGATCTTAAATCAGAACTGATGCAGGACTCCACAGCACAATGGGATCGTGCATCCCCTGCTCTCTTTTTTCCGTCCTTGACTCCTGGCTGGTCAGACTTTGGCATGGTGCGTGGCTGAGGAAGTTATTAGGCAAGGCCAGAAAGACTTAGGGCCGAGGAGGAATCAAACCGTCTGCAAAGCCAGCTCCCTGCAGGGGGCAAGGCCACCGATAAGAGACACAGCTCCTTGCGTGGACCTGGTGGAAACTCTTCTGGCAATTTAGATTAAAATAGCCCCAAACCCCTCAAGTGCACACATTAGTGCTGGTAACAGGGAGGGCTTGGGACAGTGCTGTGTTGGAATAGTGTCACCTGGGGCAGCTGGTCACTTGGAGACCTTATTTCTTACTACAGAAAGATGCAAAAGCAAAATTTTCATAGATCTCACTTAAAAACAAAACAAAACCACCTCTCCCCTGTAGCCCTGACTGAATCCAGCTACTCTGGGGATGGAGGGAGCCTTCACTGCAACGTGGAAGCATTTTACTGGTAAACATCATATAAATGATCAAAATAAAACTTCTAACCTCATTTAAAAAAAGAGCTTCCCATGGGCTTATTCAGGCATCAAGCCACAGAAAGAGGAGCCCACTGCAGAAGAGCCCACGCTGGCTGTCCCAGAGGGCTCAGACCATTTTGTGGAGAAGAACAAAATAGAGCCGAGGGGGTGCACACTTCTTCTGTTCCCTGGAGGTAGAGAATCTAGGAGAGGAGAAGAGAGTAGCAAGAGCAGCTGGAAAACAGGGCAGGTAGTGAGACAGCCTGCTTCTGGCAATGGGAGAACTCCTTGGGGCCACTCCCTGTCCCCAGCTCCTTCTGCATGGCTGGTGCACACCTTGCAGCAGCTGAGGCCCAACACTGCATCAGATTGCTTGGCACTAACGCGACAGCGTCGCGGAGCTCCCTCCGCGGGGTTCCCGGGAAGGAAGCCTGCCCCGTTTCTTCACGTGGCTGGAGCAGAGCTATTGACATAACAAACCCCGGTTGTTACCCCGCGCATCCTTCCAGTCGTGTGTTCCAGCACCAGCACAATCATGCCGCTTCCACCAGAACATTACGTCCTGCTGCACCTTCCGAAAGGGAGGAAATCCCACCCTCCCTCAGCCCTTCCAGTGGATGCATCCCAAGTGGCCCGTGCTGTCCAAGGCCAGAAGCTGGGAGAAGTGATGCCGAGGGTTGCAGTTCTCCAGCTCTCTCGGTGAAATTGCACTTCCTAGGCTCCGAATGGCACCTCCATCAAACTGTAAAGAAGCTGAAGCCAGGAATTCTGCGGTGAGAGCATGCTGGACCCATGCTGGGTGAGCCTTTAGGATCCTTTTATTTTGCCACAGTCAAGCTCCCTCTTCTGTGCAGACATGAAGGCAGGAAAGAAACCCAGTCTGATACTCGTCTGAAGAGTCTCCCTGAATCCTAGAGCACCCTAGGGGCTGGAAGAAAATGTTTTCACAAGTGTTTCCACTGCTGTCTTAAATCCATTCATCATCAACATAAAAAAAAAAAAAGATGAATTAGCAAAAAGGGGTTTACTTATACAGAGGGACATTTCTCTGCTAAAAAAACTCCCTCAAATCTGGAACAGGATAATAAAGTTAAAATGTAAGGTATCTACAGACCCCTTTTCCCCCCAGAAGTAGCCCAGAATCCATGTACACTGTGCCAAAAGTTACATTCCAAAATGAGGAGTTATTTATTTCTCTTGTCACTCTCCCACTGGATTTTGTTTCCTTAAAAGAACTGGGAGAAGATGTCCCCTTCACTCCCAGGAGGACACATATTCAGAGGTGTCAACTTTCTGCTGGCTCTGTTCATCTTCAGTCTATTTTCACTGCGGCATAGATCTTCCGGACAAACATGTAGGCTGCATAGAAGCCAATGGTGCCAGTGAGGAGCCAGAAGGACAAGACCATAAGGGCGGTGTAGCCAAAGTATAGTAAGGAGGGAATGAACTCTACAATATCCAGCTAAAACAGAAAAGGAGGAAAAAAACAAGTAAAATCAAGTTCAGAACTAACATGAGTTAGCTCCCACACCAGCCAACGCTCTCCATGAGGGGGCATTCAAGAAAGTAGAGGAAACCCTCTGCTCAACGCATGTTTAGCTGAGAAGACATCCCCTTCGAGGGAGGGCTGGGGAACACTGCTAGCAACTGATCGCTCCGCACAGGTAACCCAGGCAGGGGCCTCAGGCACTTAAAACCTTCTCTCTGCTTTGGAAATACTGTTAGCACAGTTGGCCGGTCAGCTGCCACGTACTAGCATGGGGACAGACCAGGACTAGGCAGCCCCACCACTTCCTTTCCCAGATCCAACCATCTGTCCTAGGAAGGTGGCACTTTCATATGAGAGGGACAACAATACCTTGTTCACAAAGTAGAAGATGGCATAGATGAGCACATAGAAGGCAGATCCTCCAGACACCAAGAAGGTCCTCCACCACCAGCGGTAATCCTGACAGGATAAAAAGCCTTGGCATTATTCCACAGGCTTCCTTTTTCTGTGTCACCAGGGCCACTGGCTCAGGGGAGCTGTGAACTTTTTGGGACAGGGAGAACATTACCCATTTTCCTTCAAAAGAAAACCACAATTTGGACATGGGGAGCTACTTTGTCACAGGAGCATTTCCAAACAAAGGATGAAAAGCTGACAGTGAAACAAGCCAGGTCAGTATCACAGCACTTGCTGCTGGAGAACGTGGCTCAGCCTTTGGCCCCGCATTTCTCTTTGGACATGGATGGAATGAAACTGTTTCTTTGGGAAGAGAAGTCAGCTCAAAATACCCTGCTCCCAGCAGAACTTCCTCTATGTTCCACAGTTCCCAGCCTAGCAGATATCAAGTAGTTTCAACTCTCCTTAAAGTCAAGAGGCGTCAAGAGCAATCGCTCACGAAGCCGGGCCAAGCTAGATTTCTGCTAAGAAGCAGCAATAACATGACCTGTGCTTTGCCAGGAACAAGTGTGCACCCTGAGCTACTGAAACTACAACAGGGGAAATCTCACCTCAGCGCAAAGCTGGAAGTACACCATGACAATGCTGATTTGTGAGCATGATACCACCAGGATTATAAACACCAGGAAGAGAAAGCCGAAAAGGTAATAGAACTGGTTCTCCCAGATTGCCTGAAACAAAGACACAGCATAAAATTGTTTCCATGCTACCATAATCAATCAGTGAATGTGAGACTAACTTCTTCCAGCTAACACAAGAAAAAATGAGGGGCCCTCAGCCTCATACAGATGAAACCTCAGATCTAGTGCAGTTCCCAGCTTTACTTTAGAGGAATCTGGTTGCAAAAAGGTGCCCAAAGACAGCTATGAGGTAGCTCCCCTTCATCTCCCTAAGCAATGGAACAGCAAATTCCTCTGTGTCCAAAGAAAGGTGAGAAATAAGCAGCAGCTGGAATGGCTCAGCTGAACATCTTAAGGTCGGGACCCCTCCTTGATATAACATTGCAGTAAGCTTTACCTTCACCACCATCCATCAAATCACCCTTCAAAAGAATGTTCTATAGACATTTCCAGGTGTTTTCTGCAGGAAGACAGTCTGAAGAGACCCACAGCCCAGCTCTCTCTAGGAACAACACTGAAAGACCTGGAGGAAACCTGTTAACCCCTCCAGTAAGTCAAGGAGTATGAGACTGCTCCAGGTGGGTGCCCCCTCCCTTTCAGAGGCATATTGGCTTTGGCATAAGAGGAATCCTATTCAGGAGTGAAGTGGGTTAAATGCTTACACTGAAAATGAAGAACAGTTCAATGAACATAGCTCCAAAAGGCAGAATACCAGCCATGAGAATCCTATAGAGCAAGAAAGAAAAACTGTAAGCAGCACAATATAACTGCCTGGCCATTAGAAATTCCCTGTAACCACCCAGAGCACTCCTAACAGAAGCTCTACAGCTCCAGACTGCTAGAATAAGTTTTATACAGTAAATGACACAGCTGCTCCTGTTGTTGAGCACATTAAACCTGTCAAGATTAAGTCTCTAATACTGCATTACTCAAGAAAACACATCTGCAACCCATCTGTGTCTGGACACCAGAAAAAGGGTGATGTTCAGCAGCCTAAGAGAACTGACGGGAGCAGGGCTTCACTCACCATATTTCCTAGACACTCATCACTCACCCAACAAATTTATTCATATACCACCTCTGCTCCGGGATCTGCCTGGGAATCTGATTGGTCCGTACGGGATTGTCATACGGCTGTTTGCGAAATCCAAAGTAGTATCCCAGGTAGACCAAAGGCAATGAGATTCCAAACCACATGCAGAGCAAGGCCACCATGGTGGGGAAAGGCACCTGGAATCACATGAAAAGTCATAAAAACAATCAAGCTCACCTGCCCTGGAGACTGAAGTCGCTGGCCAGACCAACTCTCCAGTCAGCCACTGCACTGGCACCCACATTTAGAAAGACACTGTGAAAGCAGGCGACTCCCGAACAGCCCAGCCACCCACCTCCCACTCCAGCAGGCTCCAGGATGAAGAAGGTACCTACCGCTCCAGAGGAGTGTTTCCCCCAGATGAAACAGTTTAGGACAAAGCAGATGCCAAAGACCACGCCTGGATACAAGGTAGCTGTCTGCAAGAGCAAACACGGGTTAAGAGAAAAGACGTGACTTATTAACCAGATTTTTTTTTTTAACGAGTCTATTGCTGGGACAAAGCATATGTGGAGGAAGCACCCCTTTTGCTTCAGCAGCAGACGGACAGTGGGGAGGATCTCAGGCAACACTCTTGCTTTGCTACAGTACAAGTTCTGGTGTTCACCCTTTTATGTAAAGCTACTAGGACTCAATCCACACCAAATCTCTGCAGTACAGCCAGGTTGCATCCAGCTACTCACAAATACACGTGGAACTTATCCCCAGATCTTGCCATCATCAAACCTGGATAAGCAGCACAGACCACCGGAAGACTCACACAAAAGGCTCCCTTCTTCCATCGATGTCCTTTCAGAGTCCGGTATAAGCGGCCAGCGAAGAATCCTCCAAATACCCTGGACAGATACAAGCCAAGACAAAGAAAATGAGCTTTCATTGCTGGGGAAAGGGAGGGTAGGTGTAGGCAGGACAGTTCTGTTGTAGGAAGCAGTGGACACCTACCCCATGAACATGAAGAGAAAGCAGGCAGTAGTCATCAATGCACCCCGGCTAGAAGGCGACAGCATCCCCAGCATGGCAACAACTGCAGAGGAAGAAAAGGACAGAGGACAGTGGCTCCGATGCACGCGTGGTAGCCTGCATCTGGAGGCCAGGGGCCATTCCACAGGCAGAGTGCAGCTGTCTGGAATCACTGCCTCCTGCACAGACCTCATTTCCTTCAAAGAATAATGCATCCACACCCTCCAGCACTGGCCAGAGAAAGTCACAGCTTTCCTCTCAAGCTATAGATCATGCTTTAGCCTCATTTCCCAGAGATTTGAGCAGGTGCAGCTCAGAAAGCAAAGCACACATGTGCAAACATCTCTCAGCCCATTACCAACCAGCACTTGTTTCTACAAAATCCCTACCCTTGATCTTGATTACAGACAATATACTCAAAAAGCATTTTTCAGCTGAAGGCATCTATCTAGAAACTCAGAAATGCCGAGCACAGACCGACAGTCTCGATCAGGAAGCAGACTTATGTGACTTCACTCAGGCTAAGGTGAGCATAGATTGAAGTTGCAGTTTGGAGCTGCAAACACCCTTGAGCATTGTTCCTCTTCTCATTACAGCCACTCCATGCAACATGTGCCACTTACAGATGACAATCAGGATCATACAGAAGAGCTGAATTCCAGAACCCAGGAGAGAGCTGAGGATCATGGGATACTGTGGAGGCCTGAAGACATCTCCATGCACAAGTTTCCAACCAGATTCCTCCATGGTATCTTCCTGTAACAACAACAAGAAAAGAAGGTATTTAAATACAGTCTAGCAGTGGAAATAAAGGTCCTATCATAGCCACCCTAAGAGGTTAATTTCCTTTTATCCAGTTCTTTTACAGAATCATACCACTCTAGTTAAGAAACTTCTTTCCTCTTGCACTTAAAACCGTTAAGACCTGAACTGCCAGTGCCAGGGCACGCGTTTATGGAAATGTCAGCAGTCATTACCTAGGTCTGAACACATCTGAACTGGGAATTTGCTGTTGTATACAGAGTGCCAAAGGTGTCAGAATCATGGAATAGTTTGGAAAAACCTTTAAAGATCATCTAGCTCACCCCCCCCACCATGGGCAGGGACACCTTTCACTAGATCAGGTTCCTCAATGCCCCATCCAGTCTGACTTTGAACACGTCCAACGATGGGAAATGTCCCAACAGCACATTACAGAACTGCCTCTCCAAACCTCAGGGTTCGAAGAAAAACAGGAGGCAAGGGAAGAGACAAGATGGAAAGAGATGCTACATCCATATCTTCAAACTAGATCCCTCCTCATCTCTGCTTCCCTCCCTCTCTGATCCCAGCCCCAAGAACAAACACATCATACAATGTCATCTTCCTTGTTGTAGTTGGCAATGTCCTTTCGGAGGGTGCGGATGATGATCATGCTGAGAATACCTGAAAACAAGCATAGTTTAGCTCAGAGGCTCTTTTGTGGCCCTGCTGCTCTCGTGCTGTGCAGCTACATGGGTCCTACCAACATACACAGTTCTGGCTAGGAGAGGAGGCCTTGAATCATTAGTCTTCTCCCCCAGCCTACAGCAAAAACAGAAACAAAACCTCAGGGAGTAGGGAAGGCAGTATTCCAGGATGAACAAGGCACTGTGGCTTTCNTTTTTTTTTTTTTTTTTTTTTTTTTAAAACCATATTAATGATTCTACTCCCCGACTACCCCAGAGAGCAGAAGCGGGTAGCAGCCTGACCCCATGGGTGCTGCCTGAACCAGGACATTTTATATGTACTAATGCTCATTTCCTGCCCCTTCTGACCAGGTTCAGACATGGCCACATCCTCCTTGAGCTACCTGCAGCTGAGGCTTAAAGACAATTCCCTGCAAGTAAATGGTAAAGCCTTCTTCACCCCACCCATCTTACTCACCTGAAAGGAAAAAGACGACCACAACCGAGTTAATGATAGAAAACCAATGAATCTGCACGTCACTCATGGTCAGGTAGGTGTCCCAGCGGGAAGCCCATTTAATGTCACTTTCCTGAAAGAACAGCACTATGTGACCAGAAGCCCTTTGGACACCCCAGAAGCTATCATTGCCCTGTGTCTTCTCATACCAGCACATTCCCAATGTCTTCCACAACACCCCTGTGACAAACACTCAGAGCACTAACTGCCAGCCAGTCAGTGCCAGGTAGGCGTAGTTAGCTGCCAGGCAGCTTCCCACTACTCCCTCACCTCCCAGTGGACAGAGTAGGTGAAGAGCATCTGGTTCTCCTTAGAGGGATCGATCTCCTGAGGGGCAGAGCCTGTTGCTTCAGGCAGGGTGCACATACCTTTCTCATCAGCCTTCAAGTCTGTAACAGAAAACGTGGCACACACTAGGTCAGCCCTTCCCTGAGGCACCACCTCTCCCACAGATCGTCCTGGCCCCAAGTTCAAGGCACTGTGCTGCTATTACTCCAATACTGCAGGGGAAGCATTCGTTCCTTTCCCAGCTGCTCTGCAGTTTGCAAAACTATTCTTCCAATCAGCGGTGGAACAGCATTAACGGATTTTAAGGAAAGCTATGCACAGGCTTTTCCTTAAACAGAAGTGTAAAAGCTAGAGTCTCTGAAGCCAAGGACAGACAAATCCTCTGTTCCACATGATACGCTGAGAAACAAGACCTCTCCAGTAAAGCCTGCTGCTGCCAAAGGAAAGTTGCATGGGATAATACACACTATGGGCAACTTGCTTCAAGACACCTATTTCACGTTGGGCTCACTGACGTAGGAATGTCAGTCCCTCTGGAACAGCTCAAAATATTCTGTGGGTCTATGGACTATCATGACTGCTGTAGTGTCCTAGTCGGGGAGACATGGGCCCCAAGGAGAGCTATATGCCATGCATACTTCATGCTAGATGATATAGTGCAGAAAAAGCAACCCCCAAACACAGATCTTTTTAAATGAGTTTGTTTTCCATGGACTGCATTTCAAAGATCTGTATTTCTGATATTTCCTTACTAACAAAAGGCTAATATTGTTCTTACAATTCAGACTCCCTTCTTTCTGTGCCCTGAGACAATGGAAGTAGCAACTGGCATCCTGATACATCAGTGGTGTTCGACTCTTGGCCCTACAAGAGATTCTTCTCCCTTATTCCCCTCCATAAAAGTCACTCACCTTCTAGTTTAATACTTTGGGGAATCACTTCAAAGCGCACAACCCTGTAGGTGGGCTCCTGGTTTTCTTCCACATCCTCTCTGTGGTAGTAAAGGATGAAGGAGAGGTGGTTGTGCAGGTAGAACTAAAACAGATTGACATTAAATAAAATGTTAGCTACCCAAGGGAGGAACAAGAAAAGTTTAGAAGCAACTGGAGAAAGCGGTTTCAGTGCAGAAAACTAAGACTCCAACTGTTCCCAGATGCACTGTGCTGCAGTGCAAGATCAAGCTAACACTTCCCAAGGCTAAACAAGAGGAGAGAATGTAGGTATCGAAAAGACAACAGCTCAAACACTCCAAGCACCAGTGCCAATGCTTCAGTCTATTCCTGGCCCAGACGATACCATTATATTCAGATACATCTCAATCGCACACTCAGTGGAGACTTCAGTGGCAAAAGAACCATAGAATTTATGTTGGAAGGACCTTAGTAGCTACAACCTTGAGTTTCCTGCTTGCTTTTTCTACCAGATAAATATTAATCAGTCTGTGGGTGCTCACGGCTGTCCTAAGCTTGCAGTTTCCAAAGTTTTACATCACCTGTGACAGGAACAAAGTACAGCAACTCTCTCTGCATGCACAGCAGGTTCATTCACCCATAAGAACTTATACGCAAGCAATCAGAGCTGTGCGTGCAACTGAACACTCAACTATGTTAAAAAGACACCTCTGTTAAGTCAAGCACAGCTAATCTTTAGGGCACTCAAAGAAAATATCTACAGGAATACACATGCTAAATTTCCATCTGCAAACTTAAGCAGCTTCTCCTAGATGCTTACAAACAGGAAGGTGCTTTGTTTTGTACAATTTGCCATTACTTTTTCTTTCTTTCCAATATCCCACACCCCTTCCTCTCCTTCCTTAATTACGTTTCTTTCACGCATCAGCAACTGCACTGTACTGAAGGAATTCGAATTGCTACCTTCTGAATCAAACTTTCTGCCACATTCCAACCTAAGAATAAACACTGAACTCTTTTTTTTAAATACAAGATATTCTAAGATTGTTAAAGATCAGCCAGCCTTTGGGGTACATTGCCTTTGTTCTACTGAGGGGAAACCACTCCATGGGGATGTCCAAAGCCACACAGCGAGTCAATGCTAGGAGCCTTGGCTATCGTACCAGTATTCCAGCACCTGCCCTCAATCCCTTCCATTAGAAGAGCTCTCTTGTATTTCCACTCTATATAAAAATTTTGGTTGCATTCCTAACCCCGATGTTCTCTGGTGGATTTCTAACACCCTCTGACAGACACCCACAGCTCCTCCCGGCACCCCTCAGACAGCACCCAGATTCTCTACCTTGTTACCGTCCATAAACCCAAGCCTGTATCCATGCTCGAACTGCACATCCTTCTCCTTCTTCTTTTCCTCTTCCTCACGATTGGAATAAAACTCCAGCCGTGTTGCCACAGGGAGGTTATCAGCAATGCTGAAAACACAGATTTCAGATCAAATTTGTCCACAACATAGAAACCCCATTGACACAAACCCACGCTCGAGATGACTCACAGGTGGACATAGTAATCCTCCCTGATCCGCTCAGCGATCAGCTTGCTCTGCTCCACTGTCAGAGTGACTGGCTTGTTGGGAAAGTTGCACAGAACTTCACATTTCTTCTCCACGTTCATGGAAACCTGGAAAGGTGTATTTACAATTCGATCTCCCCGGAGAACCTCACCTGGAAAACAGGGAAATAAGGGTTGAAGACTACCAGGCTTCTTGCCACTGATCCTGCCACCGGGTTTGCAGTGCGCTGCACTGCAGCTAGAATGATGAAAGCAAGTCTCCTCTGTTATCACAGATGCAAAGAAAAGACTGAAGGGTAGTTTAGTTACTTTGTTGGAAGTACCAAGCACTACTTATGAAGCTGGTTACATGCTCTCCTTCAGGTAAGTTGTCTCCTTTTTCCAATATATGGACATTCTGGTTTGCAAACTGCCAGCACATAAAGAAATAGAGGGAGCAGGCTCTCCACAAACAGTTTATCAGAGAGGACATTTGCAATTTCTTTTCCTCCTGTAAATATACCCTCAGCTCATAAGTGGCAGCCTGTTTATTGCTGGGGAGCATGCTGTTCAGCGCATACATACCGAGATTCTCAGCCTTGTATGTTATCTTGGTGGGCTGGCAGAAGGGCAACGAGTAATACTCATATGGTAACTGGGTTCGTGAGCTGGTGAGCTTCACAGCCTGGAGGAAGAAAGGAAGAATTATCCCAATGACAGAACTCGTTTCCTACCCTCTGGACATCAGCCAGAAGCTGAAGCTCACTTAAAAACACCTCCCATAAAGCTCACTTTTGGAAGCTGTAAGAAAGGAGACAGATATTCCTTGGAGAACTCCAGCTTTCTTTCCTTTTGCACAGTTCCTAATTGTACAGTCTCTGCCCTATGATTTAGTAGCATTTCATTCACAGAGAAACCCTTGAAGAAAGAAGCATGGTAGATTGGTTTTTACAAGTTTATGACTCAGTGAAGTCCCACAAAGCAACAAAGAGCTTGAAAGGGATTCAAGACTCCAATTTCATACAAGATTGCAGTTATTTCAAAAAAGAAATCATGTCACACTGGACCTAGAGGTCTGGCCTCTAGTAACATGAAGAGTTGAGCAATTTTTGTCACTGGAAGAAAAGCCAGAGAGCCACCAGATTAGGAAAACAAAGGACAGCGACAAAACTCAAACATTTCTGGAGAGTTCCCACAAATCACATGGCACAAGGGAAGTGCAGACACATACCACGATAGCCAAGGCCACAGTTGCTCAGAAAAACAGGAGTGTTTTGTAATGTAGCCAGGCTCATTTATTGGAAGAGTGCTGCCAAACACGCTGACTTGCCTTATCACTCGAGGAAGCATTTGGCTCATGAAATCCCTTTGGGACCAGCCACTCCAATACCCCCTTCTTCCAGGAAGCTCACTGTAGCCACAGGCAAGTGTCATTTGCTTAAAAATAGCCAAGGTCTGGCAGCCTGCAGCCAGACAGCAAGTTGTGTTGTGCTTCATGTGGGAGCATCAAACCTCAGCATCCCCAAGGGTGCTGGATTTTGCTGAGACAGAGGCCACAGCTTTAGAAAAATAAATGAAAAGGGCTATAAATTGCTGATGCCTGGAAACGAGGCCTGGCTTCCTCCTGTATGGGAGAAGCGGTTCCATCATTCACTACCAGCGGTATTGCACAGGACCAGCAAGCCTGGGCCGTAAGATCCACAACACTCAAGGACAAATGCCTGCACATGGAAAGGACTTGTCATGGATTTCACTTGACCTGAAGACACAGCATGTGCAAACTGGGTAGACAAGGTCTGATTCAACCTACTACTTTATCCTACCATCCTCAGGCTCACCCTCCATAAGCACTTTGAGAGTCAATACAATGCTGGAGAAAAATCTGATTAAATTCACTTCAAAACTGCAGTGAGAGAGTGCTCTTTAGCCAAATAGGGCAACAACTTGAGGACTTTGGTGCAAATGCTGAAGGAATTTGGTAGAAGAAATCAGAAATGAGAATCATGCTGGGAATTGCAAGGTGAGGTGACAACAGTGACCACCTGAGGGCTGCTTATCCCCAACACCTTACATGAAGGTAGTAAAAAAAGAGAAACAATCTGCACCAAAAATTTTAGTAGCAGGATCCCAAAGTTTGACTTGCCAGTCCCATTTAGCTGCTCCGAAATAAACAGAAAGAAAAAAGCCATACACAAAACAAAACAAACATACTAGCAGATCCAAGTTCATCCTACCTTTATTTCTACAGGATCATTCCGATGGAAGTTGATAGGAGCCACACCGGGCACATAGAAAGAATCTGTACCATGAAGCCACAAGAGCAAGACCAGCAAACATCTTAGCCTTTCCTGCAAAAAGGAGAAATATTAAAACACAATACAAACACCAGAGCAACATTAGATATGGGCAACAACACAAAGCATTCATCCCAGACATTATAAAGTCTGTACAGTCAAGTGATTAAACACAAATTAAATTCAGAAAAGCTGTTCTTAACTTTGTTTTGTGACTCTCATCAAGTCACTTTCCACTCTGTGGCTCTGTTTCTTCACCTGCAATTAGGAAAGCATTGGCATTGCTTAACTACAAGAAAGATGCGTTTATCTGTAGCATGCTTCATTTAGCAGGCTGTCATCTGACTTTTCTACTCCCACCCATCTAACACGCTTGTGAGGAACAACATAAGTCCATGGATTACTAGAGAACAGGGCATTAACCCTGGCACTGCAGCAGCTTACGGGCTGCCCCGCACCGTTACCTGCGGTGATTAGCGCAGGATGGTTTGGCACCACAGCTGAGCCAAACGAGCTCAGAGCATCCAAAGGGGCCGGTCATATCACATCTCCTTCCCATCCCACTCTGTTTTCCCCACCCCTCTGGGCCACAACACAGCTCAGTATCACGGAAAAAAAGAGTTTGCAAGGTGACAAAAATGAGGACAGAGCTTTGGAAGGCACTCAGGAGACACACAGCCATGTAGAAGATGAAGTCTGTGATGACACCTTTGGCAGAAATCAGGCTCTTTGCATGCAGATGATGATGACTCAGGCAGCACCAAGCAACAGAAAAGACAAGAGGGGGACTATGGAAAGCATTGCCAGAAAAAAAACATTTGGTAGCAAGAAATGGGAACACTGCTATGCAACAGGTGGGGTTGAGTTTTGAAAGTGAAATTTGAAGGAAAATTTCCAGTACAGGCTCCTAAACAGCCAGCTCTGCCTGGCAGAGCACGTGCAGAGTGAAGCTTGGAGCCTTCCTTATCAGCATCTTTGCTTTCATACTTACAGATGTGCTTCTTCTCCAACTGTTAGCAATGACAACACGGACACATGCCAAAACATCCGCATAACTCCTGGGCCTGGCCAGGCAATCCCTTCATTTGGGAGGTGCCTGCAGGCTAGATCATCTCCTGTGCAAGATCAAAACTTGCAGGTAGGAGCTCTGCTGCAGTTAAGTCACAGAGCCCTGGTGAGGCACAGACTTGCAGAATACAGGAGACTCGGCCTTTGTGGCCTTTACAAACTCTGTACATTTCAAAACACACGCATGAAAAGTCACTCAGGTGACAGTCTTGCATCTAAGGTGCCAGGAAACCGTACAATGAAGCAACAAGTAGCACAGCAGACATGCACAACTCCAGACCAAGAAAGTTAGCCCAGGGAAATCACTGCAAGAGAACAGCCAGCGAACACCACCCCTAGGAACACCTGAGGCAGTGCGGGCACTCTCCTAGCGCTGCTGCACAAGCACAAAGCCATCCTCAGCAGGGACACAGCCTGGCTTTTCCCCATCACCATGAAATTCAGCACACCTGCAGCCTGTGGGAGCTCTATCGATTTTGAAAACACAACAGGCAATCTCCTTTGAACATCCGTTCCTGTACTTAACTTTGGAATGAACGACTTAACAGTAACAGTTTAACTCAAACCTTCCTTGCAGCCATTCTAACACCACATTTCTTGTCCCATGCACACTCACAAACAGAAGCTCGCCCAGAAACCCTTTCCAAGAAGGTACTTCTAGATAATTATCACTAGACTTAATATTTGCAAACAATTCCAGGACACAGTTTCTTTGATTTATCTCATTTAGAAAGATTTAAACGATATTGCCATTTTTCTGGCAAACACTGCCAAAAAAAAGGAATTGTTTAGCTAAGCCCTGGCCTGACCAAGCATGAGGACACCCTACAGCACCCATTTATGCCATTACCACACACATGTGCTTACAGTTTGCAGTCTCTGAAGCTGCCAGTGCCAGAGTCTGAATTCCAAAGTTTATTCAGGGGAAGGGGCAAACAGAATCCCGCAAGAAGCTTTTCCCCGAGGCACTCTGCCAACGTACTTCAACGTCACCCAGAGCGCCTGTGCCCAGGCCATGAGGGCCCAGGACGTCCCTGCTCAGGCAGACGACTTCTAGAGACCAACAATGTGAAGAAGCCCTCAAGCAGCAGCGATTTCCAGCACCCCGCAAGCACTGTAACACACCCGGTACCATGTCAGGGCTGCCTTAGGCCTTACTGGTTCTTAATTCACCAAAAACTTGAGAACACAGTAAAGTATTTGCTTAAAGGGAAGAAAAGGAAACAGAAAATGACAACAATGGATACTATATGAAAGAGATGACAGGTATCACTTCATCTCTTTTCTGCAGAGAATGGCAAAATGTACAAACAGCAGCAATCAAGAGCTTTTAACTTCCAGTTTCAAGGAAAACCAGGGAAAACAACCCGTGCACAGCCACTTGTCCAGCCAGATCCACCAAGCTCTGATAACCTGTTCCAATTATTAGGACTTTTTCAGATGATGTCAGAAAGGGCAGACAGACATAAGCCACTAATATGTGGCAGGAAACAAAAATCCACACACACCAGAGCAGAGCGCGGGTCTCCGCCACGCACAGAATCGGTTTGCTCAGCACGCCCGTTAACAGCGCCCGCTCTTCGCCCCTGCCAGGTGCCAGCCTGCCGCCTCCCCGCCTTGCTCAAGGGCTGCCCCGTTATACAGCCTCGACAACTCTTTGCACAGGCTCATCTTTATTGCGTTTCTGCCCAGCTCACACTTGCACTCAGAGGAGTCACTGAAAGCCTTCAGAAAGGAGACAAGTGCTGCATTCACATTGATCTCAGAGAGCTCCTTTGACACCAAGAGAGCTGTTAGCTGTCTCCTCCGCCTTTCACAAAAGAGGAGGCTACAAGGAAATTCCCAGGAGAACCATCTCCAGCTCTCGAAACAAGCTCAGGCACTGCCTCCTCCCTGGCTGGGAGAGAGCCAGCAGAGCATGGAGATGCTTAAAGCAAAATAAATGAGAACTTCCACTCTTCCGATTTCCTGTCCGGTTTCTGCCAGTCTTTACGCCCCGTGAGCCACCACATATCCCCTGTCCCTGCCAACGGTGAGCTTTCTATCAGCACTTATCGTTTATTCACAACGCTCCTCTTGCAGTGTTCTATCAAGGAAACATCCTTCTGTGAAAGCAAGGAGGAAATAATCAATGCCTCAGGAGCTCCTTTCCTGCTCCGTGTGGTAGCACTGATGCTCACCTACCTCAGCAAGTTCCCACCAGGAACAACTTCAAAGACTTGGGGAATAACTCAATAATTAAAAAAAAAGAGGCAGAGACACCTGCTCGCACCGCGGGTCACCAACCACCAAGCGCTTGCGAAAGCCGCTCACGACCGTAACAACCCCTTCGCCCGGCGTTTGGCTCAGGCCGCTGCTTCCCTCCCAGGAGCTGCACGGGAGGAACGGGGCGCGCCGCAGGGTGTGGGGCCGCACCGGGGCCG
>VXAA01004990.1:153442-163849 GCA_013399115.1 Anseranas semipalmata | reverse complement strand
GGGGCAGCCGGGGCCGCGGGCCCTGGGCCGGCAGCAGCCCCCGCCCGGGCTGGGGGAGGCCGAGGAGAGGCCAGAGCAGGAGCCCGTCCCCTTCTGCTTCAGCCCCGGCGCTGCAGAACCGGGGCGATTTCACCCCAGGGAGCCGCTGCTCGGTCCGCCTCGGGGGCAACAAAGAGGAGGCGGCTCAGGATTGTTTTGCGAGCTCGGGGCCCGCTGCCACCAACTCGCCATAGAGAGGGCTGCAGCGATGAGGCAGTTTAAATACTTTATTGACTATAAAAATAAGCTTCTCAAAGCTGATATAAAAGCATACGAACAATGGGCTTTGTCTCTTTATATGAGGAAAAACTAATCGCAGTCTTGGAAGCTCTTTGTTGTAAGAAATAAAGAAGAATCTTTAAAAAATATTACTTCCTCTATTCCTCTTCCCTAAATAACCTGTCATTAAATACTAAAAATGAACAAAAACATAAAACGAGTGTGGAAGGAATGCATGGTTCATTGCTAATAATGCAAATCAGACAGTACGAGTTAGTTAAATTACATCTGTGAGCGAAGCGGAGGTGTTTGACACGGAGGGGAGCAGCCCTGGGGGCGTGCAGGGGCTGGGCCGTGGGCTGAAGCGGGCGGCAGCCCTAAGGCTGCCGTTGGCCAGGCTTCAGAGGTGGCTTGAGAAGTTCATACTAAGGCAAAGTGGCAGGGTGAGGTCAGTCCAATTGCTAACAAGCACCGCATGTGTGTTTCCACACCCTGAAGCACATGCTGCCCTCCTCACCGAAGTAGGCTCACCAAAAAACTTGCACTCAACAGATGAAGTAACCACAAAAAATACTTAGAAGGGACACCCAGAAGGGCTTTGGGAGGGACGTGTTTCTGTGGCACTTCAAACCCAGGACCCTGAGGTGCCGCAGCGCGGTGACCAGTGGGATCCATCAGGATTTCACCAGCGCGTGGGCTCGAGCGGCCAGGTCGTGCAGGCAGTGGGCGCTGCACAGCACGCACAGGGCAGAATGGCATTTCACCAAGGACAGCGCAGCACAAGCACCTACTTCTGCAAAACAGCACGATAAGATCTCGGGAGGCTCAAAAAGAACTTGTTTTTTCTTTGTAGCTGAAACAGGCACAGCGCCGGCCCTCCTCGCATGGTGCTTCCACGCCAGTCAGACACCGACCAGCATGCGCTTCCCGCAGCAGCTGCTGCCCGGCACTCTGGCACATGCAGAAGGCACAAGGTACAGCCCTGCCTCGCTCATCCCCATTCTGGCAGCCCCAGGGGGGGCCGGAGCGCTGCTTCATCATGCCCCTGCTCCCAGCCAAGCTCCATCAGGAAGTCTTTGGTTTCTGGGCCAGGCTGGCAGATGAGGAAGGCATGCACAGATCAGGAGTGGGGCAGCGAAGAGCAGGGTGCATGTGCTTGCTGCTGCTAACGCAGCGTGCACGGTGCAGGGCTATCCGCTGTTTTCACCAAACTTTCTGCATTATGGCTGCTGCTGATACTGGCCCTCTGTCGCAGTAAAGAAATCCTCCAAAACGCTCTGTGTGTACTCGAAGGTGGGACGATCCTCTGGTTTGATCTTCCAGCATCTCATCATAAGGTCATACAGCTCCTCGGGGCAGTTCTCTGTGCGGGGCATCCGGTAGCCGTGCTCCAGGGCCCTGATCACCTCCACACTCGACATCCCTGGAGAAACGGGGCAGAACAGGTGAATGTTTCATGGTTTGTCACTGGTTTCTTTAAAAGGCAACAAACGAATAAAAGCCAACACCCACCATTTGGGCACTGTCACTAGGGAGAAAAAGGACAGGTTGGAGGAGCAGGGGACGGGGAGCTCCTACTCCTGTTCAGGGAAACATGCGAACAACTGAGATGGTGCATTACTTGTTGCATGAGGTTTTGCACCCCATTTGAGCAGATCAGGTGGGAATTGTAATTGTTTTGTATAAATTCCCCCAAAATAAAGGCTGCATTTCTCCATCTGCTGAGTCTTTAATGAGCCATTTCTTCCAGTGTCAATGATAAAAATAAGTTAGTGTCGATGGTCCTTCCCCCACAACCCTTTAAACTACCCCACATCCTTCATGGATGGTTTGTGGCAATATTTACTTTCCTTGTACAGAATCATTTTCCATTGAAAAAAGGCACCAGAGAAACAAGTAGCATCCAGTACAGGGTGGTTCCTAATGAGGATGATTTACAGATCGTTTGGGCCTTCCCAAAAACACCTGGCCCAGCTATCAGCCCTGAACTGATGTGCTACTTCCAAACATGCTTAATCTTCAGGAAACAGAATAACATGGGTTAGTGGTGTGAAGAGAAATCTGTGCACCATCCTGAGATCTTCGAGCTCTGCTCCCAGTGTGAGATTCAGATTTCTTGCCATTGCCTCTGTTTTCAGTCATCTAACTTCACAGAGAAGCAGATCCCATAGATGGGGCCCAGAACATGGAGCACATCTTTTGGAACCAGAATAGAGGACGCATTTCACCTCCATACCTGGGTATGGGATGCGCCCATAGGTAATGATCTCAGTCAGGAGGATCCCAAAGGACCAGACATCTGATTTTATAGTGAAAGATCCGTAATAGATGGCTTCTGGTGCAGTCCATTTAATGGGAAACTTGGCACCTGGACAAAGAGATCCAATGAGAAACATGAGCTATCACCCAAATGCTGAGAAACTGGTAGTGAAATACAGAGAACGAGAAACAAACAGAACAGGAAGATGTGAAGCAATGCAAATGAGAGGAGCTTCCACTCATCTGTCCATTTATGCAGTATGTCCCTCCCTGGGTCCTTGCTGCCAAAGCTGCACACTGATAAGTGACTTTAAGGGAATCCCACAACCCTTCACCATCTCAGAAAGTGGCCAGACTCCCAGAGCAGCTCTCGTACCTTCCCGGGCTGTGTACTCATCGTCTTCAATGACCCTGGCCAGTCCAAAGTCTGCAATCTTGCACACCAGTATCGCTGACACTAGAATATTGGCAGCTCTCAAGTCTCTGTGGATGTAGTTCCTCTTCTCAATAAAAGCCATTCCTTCTGCAATCTGTAAAAAGCAGAAAGAGAAAAATGCGAGGGGTCTGTTTGAAATAACACAAAAATACTAAAAGTGACTGTTTCTAGGAATGGATAATGCTTAACTGCTTCTGGCAGTACACAGGAAGCAGGGTGAAAGAAGGCTGAGCCGTGGCAGGGCATGAGACAACCACGGTGGAAATGTGATCGACTCTGCTGTATGGGAACCACTCTCAGTGCAGGGAATCCCTTCTGAAAGAGATCAGGGTTCGGGGTGACCAGGCCAACACAACCCCTTTATGGCCACGTGCTGATGTGCTCATGAGCAAGCGTCTGTGGATATCCACAGGCCGAGGTATAACAGCTGCATCCGTGGCCATGCAAATGTGAAGAGGAGTAAATCATTCTCCATTATGAGAAGACATGAGAACAGTCTCCAAACACACAAACAGCTGCTTGAGAGAAGCAGGGAGCAAACTATGCTCCCTGCTAAGGGGGCAACAAATGGACTTTAACTGCTGCAATGAGAATCTGTCAGCGTTACAGGGCTTCCCTGGTGAGGACAAAAAAGCTGCGTGATGGGTCTCTGGGGGAGGGTGGTGCCTGAGGGCTTCAAGAGCAGCCCGTGAAGCCAGCCCCATCGGGGCAGGACAGCTGTGGCGGCCCCTGAAGACCCCCCCAGCTCTGTCTTCTGAGGGCTCTGCACTCAGTGAGCATAACTGCACGTGCAGCTCTTAGCTCCCAATCGACGCAGAGATGGGCTGGCATGTGCACAACCAAAACCCAAACCTGTGCCAAATTATCCCAAGTCTGGATGCTGTCAGCATCCGGGCGGGGAAGGGGCCAGAGCAGCCAGATGAGACACGCTCCCCTCCCCATCGCACCCACAAGGCTTGGCCAGGGTGAGGTGCAGAGAAGCACAAAATACAGAAGTAAACAAGCACTGCAAGAGCGGAAGGATTATTTCCAGGGCCACACACGGTTTTGCTCGCAGTGACTCAGCCGCGGCTCCAGCCCAGTGAACCGGGCTCGCCGGCTGTCGCCCGCTCGTGCAGGCGCTGCTGGCTCTGCTCCCCGGTGCTGCAGCCACCGGCCCGTGGAGCGAGGAGCGGAGACGGGCGGCTTGTGGGGCCAGCCTGCCGGGAGCAGGCGGCTGCACACGGGCAGAGCTGATCAGCACAGCCCGGCACAGCCAGCTCGAGGAGGCAGCGACCTGGTCTAAACTTCCAGAGCCTGGGCTTTGCTGTTGCCCAAGTTCCTCCACAAATTATTTCATTGCAGCACCACGCTTAGTTCAAAGGGTCGCTGGCTGTGGCCGATGCCTGTGAGCACTGCAGAAGCAGCAGTGACAAGACAGTGGTTGCACAAATGATTGCACGCGCGAAGCTGGATGTATAAGAGCACTCCCAGCTGTACTCAAAATCAGCTCCTGAAAATATCCCCGAAAGTGTTTTCACCAATTACCCCTTCCTCTCCAGATGCCTTCCTACAGCCCATGACAGCTCTTTGGCTGGAAGATGATTTTAAGTGTAGTTACTACCATACACCTCCCACAGGCATTGCTGTGGGGTAAAATAGCACATTATGTTCCTTTCTAGAGCCAGTGCCCAGACCAGCCCCCCAGGTACCTGTGAATGCAGCAGACTAGTGCTGCTGTAATTTCACAGAAAGCACGTGAAGCTGAACTTTGCCACAGCCACGGGTGCCCTGAGCAGCGGCAGGGCCCAAACGAATTTAAAACGCTGCACTGTAGTGCTACAGCTGGTGCTGGCAGCATCACGTGGCCGTGCTACGGCACGGGTCTTGCAGGGCTCTTGTGAAGACACGGCCTGGGCTGTATCGCACAGGGCGTTATTTGCAGATAACTATCGCAGCAGCAGCAATGGATACAAGTCAGTGGCTCTGTCACTGCTGCTCCCCGGGGAGCTGCGTGCTCACACACAAGGCCACGCCAGCCAGACCCAGCGTGTCCTGGAGAAAGGACCATGCAAATGTGAGCAAGTGAGAACCAGCTCCAGCCCTTCACCCCGCGGCTTCCAAAAAGCAGAACTGCACCTCGGGCCCCCAGGGCTGCAACCCGCCGGGCAGCAACCTGCGGCTGTGACAGAGGCAGCTTCCCGGCTCCTGAAAGGGTCTGCTCAGCTTCGGCGGTGTCTGGGCACAGCCGGCCACTTGCTGCAGTGACCGGGTTAACGGGGAGGAAACCACTTCTCCTTTCGCGCGCACCTGCTCCCACGCTGGCGAGCACGCAGCAGGCTGCCTCGCACGGTGCTGCAAACCTCGCCGGCTCCTTCCCCACATTCCCCATCCCACGCGCCCGTCCACGGGGCGCTCTGCAGGCAGCGAGACCTTCCTGAGCTTCAGGTGGCCTGCTGCCAGGCTGCCCAAAAACCTGGAGATGAGCTGTCAGGGGGGATTTAAGGTGCTTGAGCTCAGGAGCTGGAGCAGGGAGCCGGGGAAGGTCTGATCCCCTCCTCACCTGGGCGGAGAAGTCAATCAGCTTCGGCAGTGGCTGCTTGTTCCCTTCCTCGCTCTTCAGGAAGTCCAGCAAGCTCCCTGTGGGCAGGCAGAGCGCGGGGCTCAGCTCGGCCAGGGCTGTGATGCTGCTTCGGGACCCACCGGGACCCACTGCCTCCCACATCCACCCGCGGGCGGCACAGGTCCCCCCTGTCCCCTCCTCCTCTGCCTGTCCCCTTCCCTCCCTCTGCCAGGGCCGTCCCCATGTCCCCCCAGAGCCCACGTCCAACCCCAGGGGCGCGGGAGGAGCTGGTCCCACACCATGGGGACCGTGCAGGGGTGCAGGTGGCACCTTTCTCCATGAACTCGGTGATGATGTAGATGGGCTCCTCCTTGGTCACCACGGCGTGCAGCTTCACCAGCTTGTCGTGCTGCAGGGCCTTCATGAGGTTTGCCTCCTCCAGGAAGGCGTTCACAGACATGCTGCCGGGCTTCATGGTCTTCACCGCCACCTTGGTGTGCTTGTTGTAGGTAGCTGGGGGGGATGCCAGGCCGTTCCCTGGGCTGCCCGGCCCTCCCCAGGCACCCCGCGCTGGGAGCGCTGGGTTTTGGAGCCAAACGCCTGCTCCCGCAGGCAGAGCTGCTGCGCGAGGGCTGGAGACCAGGCACAGCCCTGGGCTGTCTCCACGGGAAGGACGGGGCCACCGCCGCTTCCCGGTGCTCCTCTCTCCTCCCGCTGGTTGCTTCCTCGCTGTCTGCTCTCAGGACACTCCCCACCACCCTGCCGCCCCTCCACCTCCTCTCCCATCCCTCACCCTTCCTCCTTCACCATCACCTTTGTCTTCCTCCCAGCTGCCTCCCCTCGCTCTCACCCATCCACACTTCTCCAAACTGCCCGGCCCCCAGCTTCTTCTCCAGCTGCAGCGACTCCCGAGGAATTTCCCAAGCATCTTTCTCCCAGGGCTTCTGGGGTTTGGGCATGCTGCAGGGGTAGGTGAGCTTCTGGCACAGCCCATCGCTTTGCCCTGCCGGAGAGTGACGAGTCCATCAGCCAGGCTTCGTGCTACAGAGCGCAGAGCCTGTGACAGGCTCCGTAGCTGCGGGGCACAAACCGGTGTCAAACACCGGCATCGCAGCACGGTCCTGCCGGGCACCGCTTGGCCCTGCTGGGCATTACCGCGCAGCACGGCACAGCCAGGATACCGGCCTGGGGATGGGGCGGCCTGGGCACCACAGGCATTCGGGGCCACCAACACCCACTGCTGTGACCAGCGGGCACCGTGAGGGGAAGCCGAGTGGCCACACGTCCCAGCCGGAGTCACAGCAGGAGCCCAGTGGTGACGGGCAGGAGCGTGCTGGAGCGATGCCCCGGGGCTCACCCTTGTAGTGCTCGACCAGCTCCTGCAGCGTGTCGAAGCTGCTGCGCGGGGAGATGTAGAAGCCGCCACTATCCAGCGTCCGGATCTTGTAATGCTTCACGCTGCCTCCCTGCAGGCCGTCCCCGTCCCGCACCGACAAGGAGTAGCAGCCTGCTCGGGGAAGGGCGAGCTGCGAGCCGCGGCATGGGGCAGCGTCCCCTCGGCTCCTGGCCACCTGTGAGGGGTCCCGGCACTGCCCGGCCGGGCCACCAGTGCAGCCCCATCCCCGCTGTGCCATCGTCCCCCCCTCAGCCCCGGCACAAGGCCAGCTGAGCCCCAAACACTAAAGGCAGCCTCAGAGGGACCAGGCATCCCCGGTCCCCGCCGCAGGGCTCACGCACATGGCAGTGCTGTGGGGTCTCGCAGGGATGCTTGCAGCGGGAGCACAGATCCTGGCTCTGGCCAGCAGCAAAGCAGAGCCCCCACAGGGGTCCCAAGCCCCTCTCCCAGGCACATCTGCATGAAGAAAGCCCCTCCAGGGCTGTCCTCACCCCGCGGGGGCCCTCAGTACCTCTGTTCGTCTCGCTGTCCCGTATCATGAAGGATCCGATCACGTTCCCGGGGCCAAGCAGCTGCCGCTCTGCATCCTTCCGGCTGATGCCCTTGAAAAACCACCTGCAGCAGGAACAGAGGAAGCAACGACCGCTGCTGGGGACCGGTGAGCCAAGGTGGCGTGGGCGGGGGGCTGTTAGCCCTGGCCATGGTGGGGGACAGGGGTCAGGAGCGGGGATGGCCGCAGCGGGGCAGCGTGGGAGCTCGTGGGGAGTGCACGGGACAGGCTGGTCCCCAGGGGACGCTCACTCTTCTGTCTCCAGCGAGTCGGCTCGGGCGACGTAGTTGCTGGGGATGAAGCCCTCGCGTCCCGTCACCAGTGACCGTGCCTGCCACCACTCTCCCTGCCTGAGGACAAAGATGGCAGTGGGTCAGTGCTGGGCACCACCGGCTCCTTCGTGCTGGCAGAACCCAGGGCGAGCTGCGGCGCTGGGCACAGCTGTGAGCGAGCTGACGGTGTGCAGTCACCGGAGCGCTACAGCAAAACAGGCAAATTCCAGAAAAACAATGAGCAGAGCCACGCGAGCCTTCAGGACACCCTGGGGCAGGGGACACTCACTCCTCCAGGACCTTCAGCCGCTCTCCTTTCTGGAAGCTCAGGTCGCCAGGGTGCATCGCCTCATAATCATAGAGCGCCAGCACCACACTGTCCACGGAGCCTGCAGCGAGAGGGGCTCCTGGGCAATGGGACCAGGCGCCCGGCCACCCACACACTCCACCTGCACCAGCACGTCCTGCCACCATGTGCCATGGCCGCACCACGCTCGGAGGAAGCCCAGAGCTCCCAGACCGCCGGGTCCAGCCGGGTTTGATACTGGGCTGAGGACCGGCTGCGCACCCCCTGCGCGCCTGTGGAGCCGCATGTACTCACCATCCGGCAGCTGGGGCACGGCCGCGCTGCAGGCAGTGTGCTGGAAAACAGGACAACAAGAGGGAAGTCACAGGTGGCAGGGACTGGTACCCTGCAGGGCTCTCGGCCACTGCCTGGCTCCAACACGCCCAGCACTGGCATCTAGCTGTCCCCCTCCCCAACACCTTCATTTTTCTCTCTCTTTGTCCAAAATTCCTTTATTTCCACCAGGTTTGCTTTGCACCTCGCCCCAGCATGGGCTGGGAGGACCCTGTGCTCCCATCCCAGCGCCCACGGCCAGCCCCACGCTCAGTGCTCGTGCAGCTCCAGTGAGGACGAGGGCTGAGCCCGCACGGCAGCTGCCACACGGGTGGCTCCAGGCCCATGTGTGCCCCCGGGGCCCCTTCCCGGGGTCAGCCCAGCCCGCAGTGGGGGCACAGCAGCTCCCACTTACTTGCTTGTTGTCAGACGTGGGGTCCTTCACGTAATGGCCCAGCTGCAGGCTGGGGCCAAGATCTGTTTTTGTCATCTTGTCTTGGATGTCAGCTTCCTTCGACTTCATGCAACCCATCCTGTGAGGGAGGGGAAGTGGAGCCGTTGCGACAGAGGTGAACGCCCCGTGCCAGCAGCTCCTGCCCTGGCACGGGCCGAGCACCCATGGCCATGCTCCCATGGGCAGAGCGGGCCCCGCTCCCACGGCACCAGTGCCCAGCCTGGATGGCTGGAGCCCAGCAGGGGCAAGCAAGGGGCGAGAAGAAAAAGGGATCTTCTGGTGTAGAGAAGGAAGTCCCAGGAGGTGAATTTGGGACAGGCAGTAGCGGCTGTCACGAAGCAGCTCTGCAGCCATTCCCCAAAAACGCTCTCCCTGCCCGGGGTGCCAGAGCTGAGCCTCGCAGCAGGGAAGCACCGCCCAGGTGTCTCCCGATGCTCAGAGCTCAGCAGCCCAGCACGGTTATCAGCGCTTTTACTCTTTTTCCTTTTAAAGAAGGGAAACGAAGTGAGGTTTAGCCCAGGACAAGAGCACATCCCAGGCAATGGCTGTCCTGTGGGCAGGACCCCGCTGAGACCTGGGGATGGGTACAGAAGGGTGGCCAGGGCCAGGGGAGCCCATCCGGGCACCGAGCCCCCGGGGCTGCAGCCCAGGGAGAGGGCGAGAGGAGCCCTGGGTGCTGGTGCGGGGTGGTGCCCCTCGGCACGGCCGTGGCCCCCACACTGCCGTGGGTCACTGCTCGCATCGCGCCCTCCGGCTGCGCCCTGCCTTCAGCAGCCACCAGCCCAGGCGAACGCAAGTGCTCAACTTTCCCCAGCTCCCCCAAAGAAATGTCAGCAGGAAAATGTGCTGCTAGAAGCAGTGAGTGCAGGGGAAAACCCCCCGAAAAGACACTTCCCTTTGTCCGGTGGAGACCTCAGCACAGGGGAAAGGAGGAGGGTGCAGGCGGTGACAGCGAAGCAAAGGAGGAAGCAAAGGGCCCCTGCATTGCGGGGGACATGCACAGCACCGCCTCGGTCCCACGGCCCTCGAGGGACCATCGCTGTCATCTCCCAGCCGAGCCACCATCACTCCTCGTCCTTTCCAGTGTGCCAAAGCCTCCGCCAGCCGCCTCCTCAGGACAGAGCACAGAGCACAAGCGGCAGCAGTGGCCCAAGCTGACCGGGGCGGGGAGCGCACCCCTCTCATCAGGACCGGCTGCTGGAGAACCCCGAGGTCCCTGTGCTGAGCAGGGCAGTGGCACGGCCCCGGGGGGAGCCGAGCGTCCCGCGGCCCCCGAGCCCTGCAGCATCCCAGGTCACCGCCGCACGCAGCGACCGGGTGGCGAGGGCTTTCCCGCAGGCTCCTGCGGCACGGGGAGCGCTGGCGCATCCCAGGTCCCGCAGCTGGCGTGGCCGTCCCCAGGTGCTGGGGACCGGGCGGGAAGCAGCCAGAGGTGTGAAGGCGCAAGCCCATTGCACCGGAGCGCAGCTGCCCGCGGTCCCGCGCCCTCGCTGGTGGGACAGGAGGCGGCGGGGCCCTGGCAGCCCCCTGCGAGGCCAGCAACGAGCGTCACCTCCACGGGGGACTGTGCCCGGGACACCCCAGCATCACCTCCTCCCCTCCCGGCACCCCGGCCGGGGCC
>VXAA01004990.1:118812-131985 GCA_013399115.1 Anseranas semipalmata | reverse complement strand
AGGCTGCTCTGTCCCGCCGCAGATCGTGGATCTGGACGTGAAGCGGAACCGGACCCGCGAGGCGCTGCGGGCGCTGCAGAAGGACCCGGAGCCCGAGGGTGAGGCCGGAGCCGGGCCCTGCGAGCCCGGCAGCGCGAAGGAGCGGGTTTGTGTCCGGGGGGGGGATGAGGATCCCCGCAAAGGGCCTTCTTCTCTCCCTCCGCAGGGAAAGCCATGGTCTGCTTCGGGAACATGTTCATCGAGCTGCCAAAGTCAAAGACCCAGGAGATGATGCAGAAGGGTACGGCCGGCGCGGCCCTGGGCTCTGCGTGCGCGGGGTTCTGGCCCTGATAAGGTCGTAGACAAACGAACCTCGGCTCCCGTGCAGCGCCGGGTTTGGAGGCACCCAAAAGCGCTCACAGGTGCTGGGCACTGCCATCGCCCCGCCGCCCTGGGCAGTGCCCCGGGAGCGCGTTCGGGCGCGAGGCTGCGGGGGCTCCGAGGCCGAGGTGTGACCTGGAGGCTGCCCCCAGGTCTGCGCTTCAGCACCGAGCGTCCCCCAGGTTCTGTGCTGGTTCTGTGCGAGCCCCAGAGCCCACAGTCCTCCTTACTCCTGTTCCCCCTTTTCTCAGATCAGGAACATCTGGATGAGGAGATAAACAACCTCCGGAAAGAGCTGCGCGTGAAGGTTAACCGTCTCTTTGAAGCTCAAGGTAAGTGCTCCTGTTCTTAAACCCTATAGCGAGTTGTCTGGGAGCAGATGTCAGGAGGAGGCTCCAGAAACTCGAGGTCTGGATGCTCCTGGGGCCCCTTTTCCTTTCACTTTGCAAATCCTTCCTTGTTCCAGCAATATTGTGCTGCTTTTACTAGGAAGCTGTCACCCAGCAGTGTGCTGAATGTACTCCCAAAGCACACAGGGGTGACCCAGTATCAGTTTCCAGCGCTGTCGCTGCCCTCCCCAGAATTCCTGGAACAGTTTGATGTGGACTGCTTAATTTATTTTGATATTTATTTATTTTGATTTTATCCCGATTTTCTGCATGTTCTCACAGGTAAAGCTGAGCTGAAGGGATTTAACCTGAACCCCATGACCCCTGAGGAAATGAAACTCATCAATCGCATACTAGAAGGTTGAGGTGGTTGTGCCATCGCTGTGACTGTTTGCAAACACTGCTCAACATGGTGTGTTCAGGCTGTCACTTGTGGCATTCACACTGCATCAGCCATAGCCTCCAGGATTTCCAGAACACCCGCGTTGCTGGACCCTCTTTCAGGTGATGGACTGGGTGAGCACAGGGAACCATTTGGCTCCTCAGCTGCAGTTCCTCTGGATATAAACCCTTCCTGCTCCTTGCTGAGAACTGGGTGGTGGAGCAGTGCAGAGGCAAATGCTGGAACACGGGCTTGTTCGTGGCCTCTGACAAACACCCACTTGCAAGTGGGATTATTAAAATCAGCTGTGGGGCATTCCTAACTATGTGTGTGTGTTTGTTGTTGGGTTTTTATGTGAGCGCTTTTGTAGTTTGGCTTCAGAGCTAGTTCATTGTAGCATCAGGAACAGGAGTAGGAGGAATTGTAAATCCACAGTGTGCCCAAGCATAGAAGAGCTGTGTGTGCCTGTGGTGTTAAAACAAAGTGAAACTGTACATCTGAAACACGTCAGGAATCTCCTTAAAGATGTGTAGGGAGGGACAGAAGGCAGCATCCTTTTAGTCTCCCTGGGAAAACACATTCTGCTGTCAAGTTGCGTGGCAAGAGAACACAGAAAATGAGCCTTTCAAAAACAAGATGAAGGGATAAAATGTATGTACGTTAACAAAACCCAGGGCTGACCAGGAATATTCACCAGGCCTGTCCTGGAGTAAAAGAACAGTTGATATAACCAATAATGATTTCTTCAAAGGCTTTAAAATTTGTCTTCTGCACTACCCTCTTTAGTCTGAACTTGCTACCCCAATACAAGTTGTTTAAGACCATAATAAGATTTTTAAAAGTTAATTGTAATTAGTAATGGACTACAGTGATTCCATTTTTTTTTCTTGTACAGGAAAGTGTCTGCCCTTCTGTAAGGACAATTTTTCATAGAATTTAAAGACTTTAAACATTGCAATTGTCCGTGTTTCACTGGCTCTCCAGCTAGTGCATCTGTTCTGTCAAACCTAACACAAAGTTGAGTCTGACCGTGCCCTTGCTCTGCGCCCTTCTGCAGCTTTTGTACAGCCATGTTGAACTTCAATCAGCACCCCTCTTTTCCTGGCTCCCTGACCAACCTTCCAGCATAACAGGTTCGAGGTGCATCCTCCAGGCAGCCCTGCATTGCCCTGTCCAGTTCCACATACACTTCAAATTATGCAGAGTTCCAAAAATACTCTGTTTCAGACTCATTAAAACTGAGGCTTTTTTTTTCCCAAAATCTATAAGCCAACTACCATTCATTTGATCTAAGTTTTAAAATTCTGCAGCTAACACAATATAGCCTAGATGTTCAACTGCAAGAAGCAAGGCTGTCCACTTTCAGATACATAGATTAAAAGTAACATCAACTTATCTGATCTGTCTTACCAGTAGCTTTTCAGAAAATTGCATCTCTTCTGGAAGTGAATGGCAGTACATTGCCGAGTGCCTGTGTTATAACTGCACTCTTACATAACCTGTATAGTACAGCCAGGAAATGTCTCCTTAACATGTGATGGCAAGGTTATTTTTACAGTATCATGGCAACAGGTTTTATGATCTGACATGTTTCCATAGTAGTAGCAGCAGAAGGATCAGGTGCCTGCCTTCCTTAACAGCTTTGTCTTGCTATGCAGAATGTGTTTAGCTGCTTTATTTTCTCACACTATATAGATTGCATGTGGTCAGCTGAGAAGCCAGCATCGCTTGTGAGTGCCTTGGGTCAGCCATTATGAAATATTTTATTCAAGCCTATGCAGCTTCCCAGCGAGGGAAGCCTTAAGAAACAAGAAGGCCAGACATCTTGTGCTGAGGCAGCCGTGTCCAGAGAGAAATACGAACTGCTGCTGTGCAATATGAGGAAGAGAGACCATGAACTTCACCTACAGTGATCTCCTGACCCAAGCTTGGGATCAGTCTTACACTGTCTGCTGTGCAGGAAGATTCCTGAAAGCTGCTTCAGTTGTTTCTTCCTGTCATTGTAGCAGCCTGCAATGAAAATATTAACAAGGGAGTTGCACATGACCTTACTCTTCATGCCTGTGAAGGGTAAGGTAATTGCCCACTTTCAGGTGAAGCTGTGCTTATGTTTTGTTAGTTAGAAACTACAACTGCCGAGCCGAGTACTACAAAATAAACTTAAGATACATGTTAGCCTCTCCAAAGTATGACTTTAGAATCCATGTACTACTTCACAGCAGTAAAATACACAACTAGCTTTAGGGGAGTGCTTAGTAAATAGTTACTACAATGACTGTAGAGCAGATTTTCAGCAAAGCTGACATATGAAAAACTCTGCAGTGACTTAACGCTTGAAAAGCAGGGCTATAAACAAAATTGTTCCCCCTACATTTATGTGCTTGTTCTCAACAGTGCTTCTTCAGTCTTGTTGCCTACATCCACTTTTTAAAGGCATTTGTTCCTGTTGGACTCTTAATCCCCTACGAGTCCACACTTCCTGTTCTCTTGTTCTCAAGAGAAAGGTGTGTGCTCTCCTCTTGTTGAGAAAAGGATGTGAGTAGGGCACCCTGCCAGCACTGGGTGAGTACATACCTAAATGTGTGTTTGCCATGAAGTTCCCATTCACCGGAGTAGCCAGGTTTCCCCCTCTGCTGACAGGCCCATCATTCCATATCAGGTCAAAGCCTCCAACACGCTTCTCCCTCCCCGTCAGCCTATAATATCAAATACATGTACTGAAGTACCTGAGTAATGATTATTATTCTGTCTGTGCACGGGAATAAACTCCCTGTCAGAGACAAAGCTGAACAGCTGAAAGCAGTGGACGTCTTTCTACTATTAATATCCGAGGTTAGCACAGTTGTAAAGTCAATCACAAAATGATGCAAGACAAGCTTCTTGGAACAGATTGCTCCAGAAGCGATAGGTGTGGGAGGCACAATGCAGAAGTAACTCTGAAAGAGTTTTTGTGCAAGTTCCAGCTCTAACACTGACTCCATTCCCTTTGCAGCCCTGGGCTGTTTTGTTTTCCCCACTCTGAAGTGGCAGTAGGCTTGCTTACTTTGCTCTGTTTCTGGAAATTCACTATTTAACGGTTATAAAGCTTAGAGCATTACAATCAGTTGCCAAGAAAAGACACAGAACCAGATCATCCGTTTCATATCTTAATAAAACCTTTAGAGGGTAATAAGCTTCTTAGCCCACCTGCCCTCCATGTCCACAATATGAAGTGTGTCTTTGAGAAGATGACACTTGAGTTCAGAGTCTTCCTGGCTACTGGCAGTAAGGGAAGGTGAAGCGTTTACCTCCAGAAGCCAGCTGAGGAGATAAGACAACAGTGAGTTAGGGAGAAAGAGGCAGTTTTGCCAATGGTTCATCTAACAGAAATGTCCATCCACAAAAACACTCCTGCCTGCTAGCAGTGTAATAAGTGTGAAGCAATAGGAAATCTAACCCCAAATCTCTTTCCCGCACACCGAGCCAAAGAACATTCTGAGCTTATTGCAAAGTTTCTATTCCTGTTCTCAATGGTAATAAAGAAAAAATCCCTCTAGCATCCAGAAAGACATGCAAGTTAAAACCAAACTCTAGATGAAGCTGTAAACACTGAGGGTAATTCACAGAATAAGCACTAACCCGCTTTTGGTGGAAGAATGCAAATGCATCCGGGGAACAGTTTGCTAGCACAACAGCATTCAAATGGCTCTCCTATGAGAGCCGAGTGAACGCAGCAAACAGCAGTAGTGGCATCTAAGCACTGCAACATCAATGACTTTCATTCCGATTCACCACCTAGATTTGTTTCCTGACCAAGTGAAGTCACTCCAGCTGTTTATGTGCAGGCTGCCTAAGCAATAATTCGGTTTGAGGCTATGAACGGAGTAGATTGTACAAATTAGAACTATCCAGGACCACAGCTGAGCTGCATTTATTTGCTCACTTGAAATAAAGCTGTCCCTGGTGGCACTACATGAAATATCAGACTGATGCTGAGAGGACACAGGGCTGTAACAGGAATGCCAGCTACCATGTGTTGTAAGAGGAAATAGTTAAAAAAATAGAGAAGACGCTTCATGAGAGAGCACTATCAACATAAATCATATCTAAGGGATATTTCCTTACCTATGGTACTACTTGCACTTTATGTGATTAAGGCTGAAAGAATAATCCGATTTAATTGTCATTTCTGAAGTACGATTTGCTGTTTCTATTTTTCTCAACTCATGTAATGACAAGTCAGTTGCACTTTCGGGTTCCTGCTGTTGCAATACTTGGGTTGCGTATGTAGCAGATAGAAATCTGAGAATTTCAGCTGAACTTTGACTCATATTTTTTACTTAGTGAGAAGAGCTGTATTTAAGAAAAAAAAAATCTAAATAGACTCAAATGATGTTTCAAAGATTTTTTTTTGGGGGGGTGGGGGGTAAATATCCTCAACTCCTGTGAAGCCTCTTTTTCTCAACAATTAGCAGAAGGCACCTCTCTCTTTCAGTTGGGGTCTACCTGTTATAATGGCGCTAGCTGGACGTTTATCATTGCTGGTGGGACACTGCTGCAATATACATAAGCAGAAGAGCCGATACTAACCCTCCCATCTCCAGCAATTGCAGTGATACATTGATACTTTTGGGGAACCATATTACAGAAAAAAACAAATTAGCAGGTTTCCACAACAGAGTGCTAGAGATACTACAGACAAACCTACATGGTGCTGCTGCCAGCTAACACACCCTGACACTCTGAGCAAGGCCAGCTGTATTCCTTCCATATTTCAGATTCCTGTGTGTAAAACAAATCAAACCTCTCTATGCTTCACTTGCAGTTCCTGGACTGGCTCGCTCGTAGCCAGCCTGCAAGCAACTATCTACAAGACGCAGAAGCATCCCAAGGCGTCCCCACCGTCACAGGGAAAGCAGCTGGCCTGATACTATAATCCCTTTTATGTTCATTAGCACCCTTACGGTTTCAGGTCCTGATCGATCAAGATGTCATAGCCGTAGAGCTCAAAGCAGTGTTTGTCACTGATAATCACTTTCTGAACACTCTGCAGGCTCTTGATGAAAATGTTGTCCATATCCGCAAAGAGAACTTCCACCGATCCTGCTCCACGCTTGGCAGTCAAGTACTGCCTGAGCTGCTGAATCATCCACTTGCAGCCCTGAGACATCCAAACACAATTATACTAAGCTGTTCCCAACAGATGAACACACATTTCATCTGCATGATTTTCAGTCATCGCTCCATAGTCTCTACAGCCAAGCAAGAATTCTGAGCAAAAACCCAGAGACCAGAAGGCAAGGGCCACCAACCCCACAATGCAGTTAAGCAATTCAAGCTCGATTATGGTAAGGCTATAAGGGGCAGGGGGGAGGTCTCCAGGTCCCCGTGAGAAGTTCCCTAACAGCAAATCACATCTTATCTTCTGTCAGGGTATTGCAGAGACCCTTCTTTCCATACAGATGAGAGATTTATAGAGGGGAATAGCCTATAAAATGGGAAGTTCAACACAATCCTCTATTACTCTCAAATGTCAACCCTCATCTCAGATTCAGTAGGAATCTGACATCTCATTTAAGATGATTTTCTCTTTCAGCTGCCACTTCTTGAGACACGAAGCTTAAGAGTGACAGTTGTGTGTAGCAGCGTTAATCTTGTTGTATCACTGAGGTCTTAGAAGTGAAGGGCTAAGCAATAAGATATCTACAGCTCAGAAGAGTGCTAAGCAGAAAGCTATTACATTTAAAGTCAAAACCATCAGCCTTACAGATGAGCAGACGGCTGCAATGCAACAGTTAAAGCAGAACGCTCACCCAGCCTCTCTCCTATCAGTGAAATCACATTTACGGGTGTCTGGAGACAAGGCAGCACATTTAAGTGGCTGCAGCACATGTCCACAGCATGGCAGCTGGCGTGATGAGGTCAGCTTGCTCGCATCTGCCAGAAGAGCCCAAATGGCAGGCATCGGGGGAATAGGCTGCAGACAACGCACACTCGCTCACCTTCTCGGGAGCATAATCAGGTGCAGTCTTTTGCACTGCCACATTGGTGAGATGAACATCTGGCATAAAGTGAAGATAAGGATCAAAGACAAACAGACACTGAACAAGTCAATACTGAATTCTTACTCCAAACCATCCTCCTTTGCCTCAGTACCAATTAAGCATGATATCTTACTAAAAACTGCAGTAAAAAATAAAAATCAGAAGTAATCAAGAGTGGTATTTGAAAAGTGAAAAAGTGACTGCCCTGAACAAGCAGTGTACCTCATGGCTGGCATGAAGCTCTTCATGCAGGCATGCCCCCAGGCCCCAGTGCACCCCCACCCAGAATATCTGCTGTACCTCCATTCTGGAATGGCTTTTGATCATTCAGATCAAGCATGAACTCTGCTGAACTTCCACTGAGAGAAGTGATGGATTTTCCCGTCTCCTAAGCCATCAAATTAAGGTGGGATACCTTTTGGGAAGATGTGTTAATCAAATAAAAGCTATCAAACTCAATACAGTAACAAGTGTGACACATAGGAAATCAAATAGTTCTATCCCATGAATCACTCTGTCCTTACATTCTCTGAAGCTTGGGAAGAAGAAAGGCTGCCAAAACTCAACCACTAACAATAAAACAAGGATTGACATTTCAGCATGGGTCCTAGCTGATTTGTCAAACTGACATTTCCAGTGGTCTGGTGACACCAGTCTTCCAATGAAAAAAGACAGGAGAGACAGAATGACAGTGGCAGCAACAGGACAGGAGAATCCTGTAGGTGTTTGCAGGAGTCAGAAGTGACAAGGTTCATCTGATACATCTAATACCAGGCGGTAAAATTGTACATTTCTTTTCTTATCCCTCCTTACCGCACACACAGACAGGTAGGATACAGTGATCATCTATGCTATTCAGAGTAAATCGCGTATTAGAAAAGCGAGCAAATCCATCTCTGTATAACCAGGCCTTGAGTGGGATGTACTGGGAGAAAAGGAAAGGAACAACTGAGCGCTAAGGAAAAAAAAAAATCCAATTTTATATAATAATTTAATAATGGTGGTTTGCACTTACAGATGCTACTAGAACAAACTCTCAAGTCAAACTTTCAGCCTACGGAGAACAGAAAAATATAATACAATACAGTTGTTGATATTGCTACCTAGTATTAGAAGTACCTAATATCAATTTATATCTAAATATGCACACAGAAGTATGATTGAAATTGGTACTTTTTGTTACTTTATCAGGAACTTTGTGAACATTTATCTAAGATTAAAAACACCAGTGGGGCCACTACTCCAAGTCAATGACTATTCACAAGTTTCTGGAAAAATAATGCAAAACTTAAGTAAGCATCCCTTTGAATTATTTTGATGAATATTTGGGCATACACACTAACGATGCAATGATTTGTCTAAGAGCAATAGTGCACTTATTCTTAATATGTTATGTGTTGAACTAGTCCCTGTGGTTGTTCACCATCTACACTCTCACAAGCTTTTCCTCAGCAAGCGAATTAGCTACCACACCACAGATATTGATGCTGCAGGTTATTTACATCCACATATAGGCCCAGAAACAGTTCACTTCAGAAAGTTAGCCACATATGATTCAGCACACAGAACAACCGACGGTGTCCTTTCTATCCAGTGGGAACATCATAGATTAGGATAATTTTTTCCCCATACCAGAAAAGCAGAGGCTTAGATGGGCATCTTACCTCCTATTAAGTAAGGATTTTCAATATACTGCTGGGCTACATAAGTCTCTATTTGTGTTTCATCTTTCTGCTCATCTGTGCGGACACCATCCTGCGAGAGAAACAACATACAGTTTCCCCTTTCGAGACTGCATAGGGGAAAGATAGTGAAAAACCACTCACAGGTTTTTTGGAAGCTCAGTCTCCATTTACGAAGTCAGATCCCAGATAAAGTATCCAACTATTTGGGAAAACCCACTGTAAGAAACTTTGTTGTCGCCCTGGGGAACAGCAAAGGAATACTGCACGAGACCGGCACAGGAAGACAGAACAAGTCATTGGAAAAACAGGGGACGAAAGAATAGCAAAAGAACAAAATGCCTGTTGGGCACTGCCCAAAGAGAAGACAGAGTCGTTCTCACCTTCTTCCAATCTACGATATACTTCAGTTTTCATAACAGGAAAATTCCTTTACCTTGTGACCTGCCAACCTACAGTATGGAGAACCAGAGTTACTTGCTTTAATGTTAGGATTTCTTGCTGTTCCCCAAAATTTCAGCACAGAAGACCCTGCATAACCTAATTCATCATCTGTTTGTACGCAAGCGTATTTATTTAATGTTATGGGGACAGGGAGAAAATGAAGGGATCCAACAACAGCTCCCTAGTGTTAAACGCTCGGATTTACAAGTGTTAGGAGAATTCCTGGTGGAAAGGGCAGAGCAGGCAGACAGCCTATGAGGAAGTTCCATAGTAACGAATAAACAAACTCTGTCACATGCTTGCAGAAATATAAGTAACACAACATATGTTGTTGGGAATTTTTAAGTCACACTTTAAATTTGTGTATGCTACAGAAGAACTTAATTAAACAGGAAAGTCATGAAAGATGTCAGAGAACTACAGCAAGCAAGAGCAGAACAATCCTGAAGACAGCCTAATTTGCACTACGTATTAAAAGCAGTTAAGAGTGGCCTGGATAAACCACCTGAGAAGCAAGGCTCCCCAGAGGGCCTTCCAAAGGAAGTCCAGACTCCTGCAGTCCCAGGATCTGGCACTGTGCATGTCCTGACCTACGGTATCCAAGTGTGGGAGTAGGCAGCCAGAGACATCACAACATGGGGCTGCTCAAGAGCGCAGACCGACAGAACGAGCAACAGAGTTTATTTTTACTTGTTTGTGAGTTTTTGAGGTCAGCCACAAACTATTTCATTTAAGTTGTTGGTAAAATCCCAGTAATCACAGGCTTTTCATATATCCTTGTTTACTGTATTCTGTTTTTTCACTATTTTAATTGAGGTTGTGGGCATAAAAATCAGCTTAATATAAGGTTTTCTATCGACAATTAACACATTCCCATTTGTAGAGTTGGATAATCACTAGCTGCTATCCTCCTGGCTGTAATTCACATGTTAGTTTGCATAATTACCTCCCATTCACTTCTCAGAAGTGTGCCCTTACTGATGGGCCTGACTTGCAGCGTAAGGCAAGTTGTCCTGTCCCAGTCTTCTTGCCAGACCTACTGCACAAAGCGAAGCGACTGTCCTCTCCCAGGTCTCACAGATGAGTGTATTTTTAATTACACACCATGGCACGATACTCATGATGTTAAATGGCTTGAATCATCTGGCAGAAGCAAGGCATTTCTCAGCTTTACACTGTACTTTACAAATTACAATTTTTCCTTGGTTCCCAGGACACTGGCTGAATTGGAAATTGCTCCATTCAGCACAATTCCATATAGCTGTAAGTTTTATGTGACACATGTGATTCAGAGCATGAGGCAACACTTCAGGTCTCTAACTGCAGAGCACAAAAAAGCTAATGCCAACCAAATCCACCCCAACTTACACTCCAGGATGCTCATGAAGTCTTCTGTAATCTCTTAACTTTCTCAGGATGAAAGTCTATTCAGTAAATTGGCTGGATTTACAAGAGCTGACATCTAACGTTGTGGGATTTCCTTGAAACCAAACATATGTTTTCATAGCTCCATCTTTAGGGGCTGCCCTAAAACACTGCTTAACCAGAAGCCTGATTATACAGCTGCCCTGCATATACACACAGACACACACACTTCTCGTACACCTGCAGCTGAACTGGAGTATTTCAGAGCATGAACTTGGCTGTAACCCCACAGTGACAATCTCTAGGAGCACAGTCTGTTCCTACACACAAAAATCCTGTGCTTTATACCTATACCATTGAGTTAACTTTGGCTCTACAAATAAACTGAGCTGTTTTTCCACTGCTGAAATAAACTGTGACACAAGAAGTGTTTTGGTAGTACACATTGGACAGGAAACTGGCCAGAAGCATTGCTGCTCCTAGCCACCTTGCTACACAGAATTCTTCCTGTGGATTTCCTGCATATTTTCCTCTCCTTCCACAGAATGAAGGCATCCATTCATCCCTCTCTCGCTTTCCTCAGGGGAGCATACACTTACCGGTTTCGTTATCCGAGTGATGCCAGGCTTCTTGCGAAATTCTTCCACAAACAAATGGTACTCTGAAGGCATTTCGAAGGTCTTTGGAAAAAAGTCACATTTTGCTGCCTCAAGCTTTTCTGCTTCTCTTTCTAACTGCTTCCGAAACCTCTTCAGGTTCTTCACTAAGTAGTTCTTCCGACTCAGCTGGGTAGAAAGAGAAATATAAGGTTAGGCTCAACAGATGCTCATACAGTCTGACTCACTTTCATTGCCCTTGAGATGTTTCTGGTGACATCTGGGGAATCAACTGTTCCAAATATGCCTCAGGGAAAAAATAAGCAAACATGTAAACCATTGATAACTGCTTTAGTTTTGAGGCAGACAAGCTTGATTTCAATTTTCTTTTTAATCTCTACATGAACACGAGGAAGCTAAAACAGAGCAGGTTTTACAACCCATGTTATACCATTTCTAACGTAACCTTTCAGTGCAGTCAGCACATGTTTCCAGCACTGACAGCCCTGTTCAGAACTGCCCACACCGACAGCTGCAATCATGTTCACAGGCAGGCTTAACCCAAACTGCTGCAGCCCCACTGCTCCCGAGACTGCTGCCCCTGTGGCATGATCAGCTGAGCTGGAAGCGTATCAGCTCCCAAACTGCTGCAGGTTACAGATGAGCATTACAAACCACTGTCAGTCTCTGTTTATGCTAACACTGGTGAGCACGAAGGCTCAGAGCAGATGCACATCCTGCTCAGCAGCCCTTACTGCAATGGAAGCATCCACGACAGGATGGGGGGCAGACCTCTGAGAGGGTAAGAGTTTTAGCTGTTGCAACTAAATCTGCTCATAAATACAAATAAGGCTCCCCAAAATACTGCCATTTTGGAAGACCCATTGCAATGCACAATCCTTAGATGTATTTAGGGTAAAAGCTCTGTTTCACTGGGCAAACGAGATAGAACGTGTGTGTCTGATCCTAATGCACTGGATCTGCAGGAGATCCTGCTCACAAATGTGTCAGGAAACTCACCTTTACCTACAAAGGGGAAGGTCTGTATTTTAACTAGATCCCCTAACACCACCATTTTTGTAATTTTCAAGAGTCATGGACTTGCTGGTGTTTATCAAACTGGGAACAGAGTAAAGTGTCAGGTTCCTGAGACACAGGGATGTTGACACATTCTGAAGGTTTATCAGAGTTGTAAGAAATAGGCCGGTTTTCATGGTGGAAAACATTACCAGGTATTTCCACTCATAACCGCTTCTCATGGAAACTTACTGACAAGTTAAAAATATCTCCCCAAACCCTCCGAGTTTCACTCCACCTTTGAGGGGTTCTTACCTCATAGTGATTGCGAAAGTGGCAGATGCGAACATGCTCCTCCGGGTACGTGTGGTCAAAATTCTCCCGAAGCCAACTGACATCACACCAGAGAAAATCCCACTCCTCCTCGCTGGGGAGGAAGGGTCCATGCAGAAAGCACTGCACGTACCCAGGGTAACCACCGCCCACCCACAGCTACCTCTCCTCCCTGCAGCTTCCTACACCAGAGAACAGCCGCTGTGCACAGGGCATTCTCTCCATTTCAAAAGAGAGACGGGGAGGAATTTCAGGACTCCCTGCCTCCAGGCCTGTCTCGGCCTACACAAGCCCAGGCTCTGCGGGCACGACCCGGGCAGCGCTGCAGGGCTGCTTTGGGCCAGACACACAGCACAGCGCGGCCCAGGCTCCAGCTCCCCCGAGGACCCCCAGCGGGGGGTTCTGCCCCCAGCTGCCCGCGCAGGCTCGCACCGGGCCGCTGCCGAGCGGGACGCAGGGAGAGGGGCCCCTGCTGCCGGGAGCACCGGGGCGAGGCCGCGCTTACTCCTTCGCCCGCTGCCAGCCAGGCCCGCAGAGGCCGCCCTTAAAGCGGACGCAGGCGCGGGGGCGGCCGGAGGGCGG
>VXAA01004990.1:106055-118455 GCA_013399115.1 Anseranas semipalmata | reverse complement strand
CCATGCCCGGCCGCAGCGTGCAGGGGTTGTACTGGCTCCTTGCCCAGCCCAGGTGGGAGCGCTTCGGGGTTGTCCCCTGCCCCTGTGACACCGAGGAGCCAGCCACCACCCCAGTGGGGCACATGGGGCAGGTGCAGCCAGGGGCTGCAGGGGGCCTGGGTCCCCGCAGGAGGCTGGGAGTCCTGCCGGGGTGAGAGCGGGGGCTCAGGCCAGGCCCTAACCCACCCCTGGGCCTTCTCTAGCTCCGTCACCACCGCACAGGGACGGGTGACGGCACCTCCCAGTCCCATCAGCGCTCAGATCAGGAAAACAGTCCGGACTTCGCTCCGGTGTGGGTGACACAGGAGGGAGAGAGCGGACGGGGACAGCCTGGCCTGGGGTGCTGGCTGAGCGCTCGCCGTCTGAACCTGGCTTCTTGCCCGTGCTCAGGTGACGGCACCCGCTGGCGCTACCCGATCTGCGGGGACAGAAAGGACGTTTGCCCTGGGAGGAGAGGCGTCTCGCCTGTGTGCAGGTGGGTATGGAGCTGCCGTTGCTGTCAGCCTGTGGTTCTCCTGTGGTGCAGGAGCTGGGGTTTCGTACCCCCACCGCAGGCACAGGGAGTGCTGGGCATGCCACCGGCCACTTAGCTGTGTGGCCGAACAGACTGTCCTTGATCGAGCGGGACAAAGGTTTTGTTCTTCTCTTCACACTGCAGCCTTGTCTGGCCGTGCTGGCAGCGGGGGCCATCAGCAGACAGCGCGCCCGGCGCTCCCACACCACCGCTCAGAGGTGGAGTTTCTCCTCCTTTGTCTCCTCCCGGTAAGAAGGAGCAGTCGGTGCGAGGGAGGCGGGTACTGGGGAAGGGCTTCAGCAAGAGCTGCAGGGGAAGCGGCCGAGGTCTCTTCTGTCCAGGAGAGCCTGCTGCTGCCGGGGGATTGGCCTCCATGCGCTGGAATTGAGCCCCCTGTGACAAGCAGCTGTCCCACAGGAACAAGCTCTTCATGACGGAAACCCTCCCAAGGAGCGTCCAGAGCAGGGACGGCAGCTTCGCCTGGGGACAGGGAGGACGGTAGCATCGGGGACAAGGACACCTGCTCCCCAGCCCTCCCAGAGTGCGTGCTGCAGACCATGGGAAATGGCATGAGCAAGGTAAAGGGAGTGCTGGGGCGCAGCTCTGCAGAGCCGGGCGCTGCAGGACAGGCTTGCAGTGCTGGAGGTGGGAGATGTTGGTCTGGTTCTGTTTGCTCTGCGATGCCGAGCAGCATTTCGCGTGCCAGGGAGCCTCCCCACCAATGCTGAAACCGGCACAAGGCACGGCTGCTGGAGGAGCTTGTTTACCTGCAGGCTGAGCAAAATCAGATGAGAAGCAGGCAGGGACTCTGTGCGAAGCTGCAGCTCGGACTTACCCTGACAGCCACCTCCAGCCACTTCTGTCAGGGCATGTAGGGTTTGAACAGCGCTGCCGGGCTCACTCCAGAGTGTGGAGGACAGGAGGTCACAGTAAGCCCCTCCGAGGGAGGGAGGAAACTTCCCCAACACCTTTAAAGCAAAGGCACAAGCTCCCGAGCACACACCAGCAGTGTGACCCTGAGGCTGGTGGTGCCACATACTGTGCTTGCCAGCGCTGGGCTCTGCACAGTGCTCTAAACATCACTCAACGGAGGGGACGGGCACTACTTCCCGGTTGTCTGAGCTTTTCCCAGGTCACAGGTGAACAGAGACATCTTCCTTATGCTTTGAACATCCCCTCCAACCTATAACCACTCGTTATCTCGGAAAGTTTTCAGTGTTTTAGACAGAGCTGCAATGCCCCATTTTATTCAGCAGGGAGTGGATCAGAAAGTTACTGGGGACAGGAATGTGCCATTATTCATGGCTCGGCGTCCTGCCCTTGGGAGCTGGCCTTGCTAAACGGCTCTCGTACCATCTCATTTTCAATGCAGTTGCTGAAAGTTAAAGGCGCCCTGTCAATATAAAATTGATCTAAAATTTTAGGAATCATAAAAAAGCTCTTTAAGCTGTTAAAACAATAGAACTGTTTCCAAATGTGAGCAGTGAGATAAGTACAAGCACAACTGTGTTTGCAGAAATCGTCTTTGCTTGCCCAGGTCCCAGCCCACCAAACATGCAGCAGGGAGTAGCTGGAAGTGAACCCAAGCACACACAAGTGTGCACAGGCTGTTAACCCTCATTGTCCAAGATGGAAAAAAGGGAAAATATAAAATAGCTAAGGGTAGGAATGGATGCAAGGTATCTCATTTCTATAATCCGGAGTGTTGTTAATAGAGGCATTGTCAAGTAGTTATCTTTTCATCATAAGAAGTGAAATTTCTCAAGGCAAATAAATTTAAGGCACAATGTCCAGAGTGATCTGTCCCAGGCCTGTTAGAAACGGGCTCCCTGTGGAGCACAGGGAGCAGAGCAGAGCTGGGGGCCGTGGGGAGGGCATGGCTGATCGCTCCCCACTCTGCTGGCCAGGGCTGTCCTGGGCCAAGTCCTCCAGCTTCCCTGGGCCTGCTGCTTCCCCGTCCCTCGAACAGCACGATGAGCGCAGGTCAGGGGCACAGTCTGAGGCTGTGTTGAGGTGTATGCAGCTTGCCGAGTTCAGATAAAAAATATATATATATTTATAATGAGCAAAAGAGCAATAAGAAGTTGATAATGAAACTGATAAGGGAGCAATGAGAAAGTCATGGCAGACTTCCAGTGCCTGCAAGGGTCTGGAGAGCAAGGCAGGCAGGCAGACTGGGGTGCCAGTGCTGCTGCTGGGCTGGCCAAAGATAAGTGGGGCTGGACCACGGGCATTGAGCTGCACTGCTGCTGCTGCAGGCCTTGGGGCAGCAAGGGACAGTGGTCGGGTCATTTAGCCATTCATTCTAATGGCAGGACTTTTGCCTTTCCGGCTGAGGCTCGCACCACTGTGAGCCCCTCCGCAGGCTCTGCTGGTTTGCCACAGCCCGTGGCAAAGCCCTGCCGGCTGCGCAGACTGGGGTAGCTGGAATCCAGGGGAGGAGAAGCAAGTGGTGAATGCTGGTGGTTTCCTTTTTGTGTTTTGTTCTGGTCTCTGCTATGCTCAGGCAGAGGTGGTGGCAGGGGCAGGTTGGAGCGAGGGAGCCCCAGTGCAATGGGTACCATGGAGCGCGTTCACTGCTTACAGACTGACACCTCTTTCTGTGTCCTGCAGATCCTCCCTGGCCTCTACCTGGGAAACTTCATCGGTAAGCAGAGCCCCACACTGCAGAGAAGCCCTTGAGCTGGGCAGCTGAGTTTCACCCCACAGTCTTGTGCTGCAAGGGAGCTCCCTGCCTGCATGCCCACGGTGCTACCGCCTGTGCTGTGCCGGGTGGGCTGCTCGGAGGGTCGGCAGCAGGCAGTTGGCTTCCCCAGGGCTTGTCCCAGCCACGTTGGGAAGGCTTAGGGGCTCCTGGGTGTGTAAGCGCACGACGCTTCCTCTTCCAGCTGATGGATACAAGCTGCTCTCCAGCCTGTCACACTTCCAATCATTTCGGTTCATTTGAGCCCAGCTCAAGACGTCCCTTTGGCTAGCAGAGGGGCCAGCTCCTCCTCCAGCAGTGCCTTCCCCTGCTTCCTCTTCCCATCTCCAGCCATGCTCTCCTTTCACCCTTCCTGATGGTGCAGGGGGGTTTCCTGGGCCTGGGGAGGGGAAGAATCAGGAGCTCAGGCCTGGGCAGATGCAGGTGCTGAGTCTGTGAGCTGAATAGCGTGGAGAGAAGCAGATGAGCTAACTTGGGATAGGATGATGCCACATCATCCTGTAACAAGGTTTCCTCTGCCACACAGGCGTGTGGTTTGTGTTGGCAACAGCAAGAGAGAGGCACTAGTGGGAGTGCAGGGCAGAAACTCTGAGCCTTTCCTTTGCTTGCCTTATTTCTCCTTAATAGCTTTCCTGAGATCTCAGGAAACCGGGGGAAGAGGCTGAGCAGGGCCATGACCTTGTCAGGAAAGGCCCCAGCAGCGCCCGGGCAGAGGCACCTCAGCTGTGACACCAGCCAGAGCAGGGCCACCGCTGGTTGGGACTGAAAGCCCTCCTGAAAGCCTCAGCCTCCCCCACTCTTTAGCAGGCAAGCAGGAGGGGGCTGCACATGCTTGGGTGTTTCTCCCAGAGGCTGAGTCGCCCTTCTCCCATGATTCACCGTTTTAATGGGTTTTCATTGTCAGTCATTCATGACTAAGGCCTGGCATCTGCCATGAAAAACCAGCATTTATCAGAGCACCTGCCTCCCTAATGGCTCTTTTGACAGTTTGATTCCTGCTGTAAGTGCTGAGAACATTTGAAAACACTGGCATGAATTGCTAAGAAAATGTCATTAGAAATGGCTCTGGCCAGCAGCCTGGCCAGAGCACACTCCTCAGCATCGGAAGGGAACGTTTCTGGGGTTAGGGCTGGAGGAGCTGCTCCTGGCTGGGTGCTGTTTGGGAGCCCTGTGGGGAGCGCACCCAGGGGTACCCAGCTCCCTGGCCCATCACAGAGGTTACTGCAAGCAACTGCTGATGTTTGGTCTTGGCCTGATGCCACCAAAGCATTGCTCTACCAAGAAATTCAGGGTGATGACAGAGATTTAAGGCCTGCTAAATTAAGCTCTGACAGCTCATAGAGACATTTTCTCCGACTGAAAGCATTTTCCAGCCATAGCAAGCCTTTACAATCATGTCGCTAATTGCCGTCATTCTGCCTGCCAGGCACGGGTGGGAAGGTGACAGCTGATGTATGAGTCCGTGGACAGAGGGTCCCTGCCTCCCTCTCTGCTGCACACACACACAAGGCATGGACTCTAATGTGAAGCATGCCTCTTGAGGGACACTTCTATTAAATATTCACATCATGCCATTAGCACATCATGTTTCAGATTCCCGAGCCACAGTTTCACACCACTCGGAAGTTTAGAAACCCAAAGCTATGAGATGAGAAAATATTAGTACTCATCTCCAGCAGCTTGTGCAGTATCAGCTGGTCATGTCATGAAAGGAAAACAGCTACAAAGGTGCTTAGCCAGCAAGATGAGCAGGCTCTCCTCCCAGCATAATAACTTTTGTGCTAGGCCAGTGACCAGAATCACAACCAGAGGATGCTGAAGCATTAGCAAAAAGTAGGTCATTTCCCCAGAAAGTTGAGGGTACCTGATCTCTGTGCGTGCAGTTGCAGAGGGATACATGCAAAGTGCTCCAAATTGCAGTTCAGTTGTGTTCTGCAGACCCCTCAGATGTTAAACAGGAACTCAGACTAAGCCAAACTCAGTGTTGATATGAAAGGCTGCAGCTCCACTTCTGCAGGCTGTAAGATAAAGCAAATAATTTAGGCTGCAGTAAGTCCCATGACTACATGTTGTGTTTGCATGGGAGAGGTGCGGGCACGGGGCACATTCTTTTCCTCCCTAAGCTGGTGGACAAGTAGAGGCAAGTAGAAAGCTGCCTGCTTGCACAAGAGAGTGTTTTCCCATGCAGATGTGAATTTTCACCCAAGCAGAAGCAGCAAGGTCAAGTGCCTTTGGAGGGAGTAGGTCTCTGTTTCGGTACCCCTGGGTTTGCATGCCCAGATTTCCAAGAGGCGTTTGCATATTTGCCTGTGACTGCTCCTCTACCAAGTGCATAGATGCATGTGGCGGGGTGTAATGCAGCTGTTCCTCCAGAGCACAGCTTTGCGTACTGGTTTGTCTGCGGGAGCATGGCGGGTGTGCTTGTGGGAAGAGAAGGGTAAGAAATAAATACGTGCTAATATCTAGTTTTATCCTTTAGATGCCAAAGACCTGGAGCAGCTAAGCAGGAACAAGATCACCCACATTGTTTCAATCCATGAATCCCCCCAGCCCTTGCTGCAGGTAGGGTCCCATGCCTGATGCCAGCATGCAGATTTCTGCAGCTCTTTCCATGCTGCAGCATCTCCCTTCCAGCTCTGAGCATCCCACAGCACGTCCATCTCTCCCCAGCAGCAATCCTGGAGGAGCGAGGCAGCCCCTCCCCTCTGGGAAGCTCGCTGGCTCAGGAATATAACCTGGCCTTGAATGCTGATGAGAAACAATTTCCAGCTCTCCAGCCTCATCTTGTTTTCCCACCCTCTCCCGCGAGCTTTCTTTTCCCCTGTTGCCCTCCCCAGCGCGTGTGCCGAGGGGCAGAGCAGCCCCGTCCCAGCGCAGAAAGAAGCTGTGCTGCGGGAATGAAGCCTGAGGGGAGGACAGGGATGGGAGGTGCTGCCAGCCCGGCTGCAAGCAGATCGCAGGACCCTGGTGGCTGAGCTTTCCGTTTTCATGTCTTGCAGGACATTACCTACCTCCGTATTCCCCTGCCAGACACACCTGAGGCCAACATGTGAGTACTCGATGAGGCCAGCGCCTGGCTGGGGGCGTGCAGGAGCCCAGTCTTTGCAGGGCAATCGGTACCCTGAGCCCTTGTGGTGCTGCATCCAGCTCCTCAAACAGAGCAGCCCGCAGGCATGGTGCCCTGGCGCTGGGAACGGCCTCTGGGCCCCGGCAGTTCCAGATCAGCAACTGGAGCAGGTCCCAGCCCTGGGCCGAGGCGAGAGGCAGCCTCTCTGCGGCGGGGTGCAGAGAAGGAGCGAGCATCCCACCTGGGATCTGGGCAGAGCTGCCTGCAGAGTGGGGGGAGCAGGGAAGGCACGGAGCTGGCTGAGAGTGCTGCATGGTCAGAGGTGTGTGCAGCCAAACAGGGCCATGGGCCTTTCCTTGGGAAAATAGCACTGAGCTGCTTGGGTCTCAGCAGCTGGTGATGGTGTCTATAAAGCAACAGGCATTTTATTTTAGTTCTTTTTTTCTTCAGACACTCAGGACTGCACCACCTGCAGCCTAAAAATCTGGTTCCACACCTGTAGCCCTTATTCTGTTTGTTCTATTTTTCCTGCTAGCAAGAAGCACTTCAAGGAATGCATCAGTTTTATCCACCAGTGTCGTCTGCATGGAGGGAACTGCCTTGTCCACTGGTAAAACTTCCTTCCCCGCGCACAATGCCGTGTTNTTTAGCTGCAAATGTCTGCCAGGGGTCCCTGTGTCCGTGAATCCACTCAGGATCCACCGTCAGGCTCAGCTGCAGCATCCAACTGAGCAGGATTTGGGGAGTCCTTTTGGGGCTGGAGAACTGCTAGAGAGGGGCAGCTTTTTGCTGTTGTTGAGCCTGCCCCCTGCTTGGGGCAGGCTTCCAGGCAGCAGCTGATACTTTCACTTCCCCTGGGGAGCAGGGTGTATTTATAGGCACTGATTGAGAGGACCTTGGAAGGGCTCTGGCTTCCCAGAGAGCAAGTTCGCTGAGAAGAGGAACCAAAATAGCTGAAGCACAAGGGTGGAGGAAGGGGCAGGCATGGGGTCAGGGCAGCAGCTGAGGGCACAGCACGGACAGCAGCCCATGTGCTCTTTCCCGTGCCAGCCTGGCCGGGATCTCCCGCAGCACCACTGTCGTCGTCGCCTACGTCATGGCCGTCACGGAGCTGAGCTCTCAGGAGGTGCTCGAGGCCATCAGAAGCGTGCGACCCGTCGCCAACCCCAACCTCGGCTTCAGGCAGCAGCTGGAGGAGTTCGGTGGCGGCGCAGCCCGCAAGGTGGGAGCGCGAGGGGGACGCGGCCTCTGCCACCTGCACAGCTCTGCGGGTCTGCTCCTCCGTGGTGGTGCCAGCTCGTGGGTCTTGAAACAGGAACAGAGCCCAGGGGCACCAGATTCTTTCCCCACGCCCCTTGCTTGCAGGCTTGGACTTGCGCTTTGAAATAGGCACATTAGTTTGCTTGTTCTTTCCCCAGGTTCGCAGGCACCTGAGGCAGAGGTATGGGACATCCCCTTTCAATGACGAGGAAGAAATCAAGGCCTTGCTGCCAGTGGGGAAAGGAGGAGCATCCAGAGCAGAGGGAGCTCGGCAAGGACTGGTACCAAGAGCCAGGGACATCAAGAGCACCGCTCCTTTTCTGCTGCGGGTGAAGAGGACGTTCTCCTGCATCCCAACTTGTCTGAAGTGATCCCAGCCAGGGAGGGAGAAGAGCAAGAATCACCTAACAGCCTGGTAAAAACTAAGGAGCTGCACCACCGCTGGCCCGGAGGGGAAGTGCTGTGCCATAGAGCCACAAACAAGCCCAGCTCCTTCTCCTCTCTGGATTCAAGCGTGCCATCTTCTGTCCTGGCTTTCAGCTATCGGGGGAGGGATTCATTTGCACTGCTGTGCTCTGCAGACCACTGTGGGGGTCAGCCTGTTAGTGCCTGGTGTGAGGGGACATCTGGTGAAAGGGAGATGACAGTCCCCGATCACTGTGGGCTCTCGCTCCGGGCAGAGTGACAGATGGGCTTTCCAGCACCCAGGTGATGCTGACAGCAGCTTTAGCACTTCAGTACCAGCTGCATGGGCCCCAGGGGCGCAGGACAGCTTGCTGACCCCTTGGGGCAGTTTTCCCACCAGCAGCAGCATCAAGCTTCCAGAGCTGAGGGAGCTGCGGAGCAGGGGCCCGTGGGTGCGTTAGCAGCTAACCCCACTGTACCGGCGCTCCAGACCAGCCAAGCACAAGCCCCGAGCAAGCACTGTAGCTTTAGGAGTTCATTGCACCCTATTCCCACTGATCCCAGGGCACAATCTTTAAATGGTGGGAAATAAATGTTTAACCTAGCCAGACCTCACTAAAGCAGAGCCTTAAGCCATTTTGCTCAAAGACTTTCTATGTCCTCGTAGTAATAAACATTTGTTCTCTGCAGTCTGCCTGGGATGCAGATCGACGCCTGCGATGGCTGGGTCCCAAAGGGGGAGCTGGGGCAGGAAGGTCCTGGCACGGGGCGAGCCTAGAGGCCACGAGCAGCACACGGAGCAGTGGGGAAGGGGCGCAGCAGGCTGGTGACACTGGCACGCCTGGACAGGGGCTGGCTGCTGCCTTGCGGGGAGGCTACAAGGAGGCAAGGGCCCCCTGCCCTTCTCCCAGCCAGCTGGGCTTCGCAGCCCACATCTGCTGCTGGGGGCTCAGGGACAGAGGCCCTGCAGCTACAACCCCACAGCTGTGATTTGGGAACACCATGTGCAACCAGCACTGCGCCATGCTCCAGCATCACCCTTGGTGGGAAGCCACCCATGCCACCGCACAGGAGAGCCACAAATTGCAGGGCACAGGCTGCTCACTAGAGCCCTGCTCAGGACCATAAACCCTGGTGCCACTGCAGGGCTGTGCCACTGGGGAGGTCAGGGGGGAGCAGATGGGCACTCACGTGGATCCTGTTCTGCTGCAGCCTCTTCACTCCCTCAAGCTGGAGCCTGCTGGGAGCTGCGGGGAGGCTGGTCCGTGCCAGGCAGTGCAAACCCCACTCCTCCCCAGCCCCATCCTGTTAACACCTTGCACTGTGGCAGTCACAGGTGGGGATGATGCTGGGGCTGCCGAACTGGGCCATCAGCATCACCTGTGCTGGCAGCCAATGCACGTTCCCAGGGGCTCCCTCATCCCTGCTGTCCGTGCCACAGTTCCCCTCTTCCCACTGGGGACAGCGTCCCCCCGCAGCCAGAAAGGCCCAGGGATGGAAACCTGCAGGGAGGTTTGAGCTGTGCTCTGACTGAGCGCCAGGCATGAGCTCTCAAGGGGAAGGAGCTGCCAGGGAGGGGGGATGGCCTTTGCCCTGGGTGCTTTCAGGAGACATTGCAGTCAGACAGGACATGCCCATCAATAATTAATAATTGCTCATTTACTCCTGCATGACAGCTGTGGCTGAACGCAGGCAGCTGCTGGGTGTCCCCAGGGCCCCTCTGCACCTGCGGGTGCTGCACGGGGTGCACGGAGCTGCACGGGGAGCAGCGATGGGCGGCTGGCACAGGGGCTTTGCCCCCACTGCTCGGGGCGTGTGTGCCAAGCAGTGCCGCAGCTTTTGGCACCCTAAACCTCCTGTGTTGTTTTCATTAGGATAACAGCATCATCCCCCACTGCTTCTGCATCCTCCAGTCCCACTCTCCCCTTGGCCCCGCCAGGCTGCTTTCCCCGCTCTCTCGCCCCAGACCAAGGTGCTGCAGGGGGGCTCCAGCCCTGGCCCCCCATCGTGCACCTTCTGTACGGCTGCACCCTCCTGTCAGCCCCCCGCCAGGACACGCTGCACAGAGGCGTTTGCACCCAGGGTTTCCTCGTTCATGCCATAAACCCCCACCAAGGCTGTGCGCAGAGCAACGGCACCTCCAGGTCCAGCTCCGCAGCACAGCAAAACATATTTATTTTGGCAGATCTGGTTTGCACAATTAGAAAAAAACAGGTAAGGGCAGGTTTAGCTGCGAGTTAATGTTTGACTGCTTTTGAAGTGCACTGCAGCCTGAAAAGTGTAAGGGTTAAGCAGCTTCACCTTCCCTGTGCAGGGAGCACCACAGCAGGGAAACCAGCTTCTGAGCATCTTCCCTGATGGCAGGGTAATTACATCCCTCTGGTCCTGCGTGTCACCACCTCGGCTGTTAGGAGAGAAGAATTCCCCAGCTGATAAGGGCTTATACAGTCAGGCTGTGTCTGGCTGTCGAGCCAGTGGGCTTAGATTATCTCCTGGACTTGGATCTAATCTGTACAAGCCGCTGAGACAGGCTGTGCAACAGCCCCTTGGCATCGCCTCATCTCACAAGGCACGAAGCGGAGACACAAATCCTCCCTCCCTCAGTCCCAGGTCCTTTTCCTGGTATAAAGCACCCTTTTCCTTGTATAAAGCACCTGAATTAGCCCAACAAGGGGGTGAGGAGGGGGCCAGGGCACTGCCCCTGCTCCACTGCCCCAGGCAGGGGCCGGCGCGGGGGGGGGCCGGGACAGGGCTGGTGCTCAGCCTGTGCGTCAGAGCCGCCAGTGGAAATCCCCTCCTCGCTGGCGCAGAGACCAGCACGGCTTCCTGCGCCTCTCGGCATCCCTCCCCGTGCCCCCGAAATGCTGTCCCAGCCGGAGCAGCACAGAGCGGGACGGCCGCACGCTGCCACAGCCGGTGGGCTCTTACCTGCTGCCCCTGTCCCCCTCCCCAGAACGCAACTCGCAGCGCTCGGAGCCGCAGCGGTGGCACCGCCGCCTCCTCCAGGGAGCAGGCAGGGCCCAGGCCAGCCGCAGCCCCGGGCACGGGCGGGCAGGGTGGGCAGGCTTCGCTCTGCGTGCCGAGGCCAAGGACAGGCTCAGCGAGCAGAGCAACCCCTGCCAGCGTGGCCGGCTCGCGCACCCCTGTGCAGCTCCGTGTGCCCTGCGCCACGCGGCCGTGCCCCCGTCCCTGTGCCGTGAGGGGAAGCCCGGGGGCAGATGCAGGCGGCGCGGGTAGGCCAGAGCGTGGCACCGTGTCACGCTTATTCATTTCGAGGATTTCCAGCTCAGAGCAGCCTGCTGGCTCTCGGGAGCCTTGCCTCTGCTTCCCCGCCAAAAGGCAACTCTCTCTTACTCAGAACTGGAATGGAAACCCCCCAGGGCAGCAGTGATGGAGGAGCAGCAGTGGCGGCTGCCTGCGAGGACACAGCCTCAGCCCCCTGGGCGCGCTGCCCCCCACCCTGCCCACACTGCTGTCGCACTGGGGTGGCCCAGGGAGGCTGGGGGCAAAGCCCACCTGCCCCACGCCCAGCCACTGGGGGGGCTGGGGAGGATGCACACCACCGGCCCTGCTCCAGCACAGCCCCAAGCTGGGCAAGGCTCCGTCCCTGCACTTCACGGGGTGAGATCCCCCTTCCCCTTCCCGCAGGATGGCTGAGCCCAGCTCCTCACCGCAGGGAGGGACAGACCCTGCTGCTGGCAGTGGCATCGAGGGACGATGCTCAGGAGCCAGCTGGGAGCAAAGGGGCTGCCCCGGGGCCGTGCATTGATGCTCGTCTCACCCGCACGTGCACCCACACAAGTGCCAAAGCCCCTGAAAGGCCACACAAGCGCGGGAGCTGCTCCCCGGCGTGCAGGAAGAGGCACCATGGCCATGTGCACCGTGTCCCCTTGCGGGGACGGCCTCTGCCAGGAACCCCCAGCCAGCGGGGAGCCAGCGTGGGTGCGGGATGGGTCAGGCTGCGCATGGGCCCAGCAGCTCCTGCTCAGCTCGGGTCCCCCTTCCCACCCCATTCCCACCCTGTTCCCACCTGGTTCCCACCCGGCTCCCAGCCCGGGCCCATCGTGGGCAGTGGTGAACGTGGCAGCGAGGAGAGAAGCGCCCGAGCGGGCGGTTCCTGCGGCTCCTCGCACCCGTGGGCTGCAGGGAGGGCCCCGGGGGGGACACGGGGAGGTGCCCGGGCCCCCAGACCAGGAGAAGGGGGGAGTGCGGTCCCTCGCCCCCCGCGGGGAGCGGGCAGGAGCCCGAAGCGCCCGAGCACGGCCCCGTGGCACCCCGGGGTGGGGGCTGCGGGGTGTCCCCTCCGTTGTGGGTGCGGGGGCCCCGGCCCCTTCCGTCCGCCCGGGATCCCGGCGCGGCAGCGAACCGAAAGCGGCGGCCGGGAAAGGGAAAGCGAAAGTCCCCGGCCCGC
>VXAA01004990.1:67883-105463 GCA_013399115.1 Anseranas semipalmata | reverse complement strand
TACCAGATCGTGTCCGACGGCGCCCGGGACGCAGGTACTGTCCCGCCCGCCCTCCTCCCGCTCGGGCTCGGGGCTGATGCCCGTGCCTTTCCCCTGCGAGCTCTGGATCCTGCAGGCATCGCCGCCCGGGGCCCTTCCTCCCCGCTCCTCTTCCTCTGCGGTGACCCCAGCTGTGCTCAGGCAAAGCCCTTCCTGCGGCTGTGCCCGGGCTGCCGTGCTGCGGGTCCGGGGGGGTTTGCTTTTCCTGGGGAGCCAGAGCCTTCCTGGGGGCCGTTCCAGCTGTTTGTGGGGCTCAGACGTTTTTTCCTCGCTCCCCACAGAGAAGGATGGCAGCACGCAGCCCCCAGCCGGCGAGGACCCACAGGTGAGCCAGCCCCCTCTAAGTGTGTGCTGGGGGAGGTGGGAGCCGGCTGCCCCCAGATCCTTTCGTCCTCCGGCTGCTCCCCCTGCCCTCACCCAGCCTGCATCCATCCCACTGCCCCCGAGCATCGCTGCAGGTTCCCTGTGCCATGTGGCTGCCAGGCTCGGGCCGGGGATCTGCTGGCACGTGGGGTCCAGGGGGGCAGGAGCCGGCTCAGGTGCCCCCACTGCCGGCCGGGCCCTCACCGCAGCCACTCTCGTCCCCAGGGCCGTGCCGCGGGGAACCCGGCCGAGGAGAGCCACCGTGGCGCAGTGGGGTCGTGCCATGCGTCTGCGCTCCCCCTGCTCTCTGCCCACCCGGCTGAGCGAGGTGAGAGAAGAGCCCTGGTGTGGAGGGGGGCACGGGATGGGGCTGGGGGCAGGGGGGGATCACTGCCCTGCAGGAGTCACCCCGCTTTCTGGAGCCTGGCGCCCCGTTCCTTGTGCCCATGGGGCTGGGGCTCCCCTCCCTCGAGTCCCAAAGTGAAGCTGCCTGATCATGCACCGAGGGGCTTTAACGAGGTGCAGTAACGAGCAGCAATGGTGGGAAGCACCTGCCTGCTGCCTGGCCTGGGGACTGGGGCTGGGACAGCACCCCCGGGCCCTCGGGGACAGCTGCCCACGTCCCTTTGCCATCTCCACCCTGACCCAGGGTACCACGTGCGGGGAGTTTTCTATGGCTGGAACCCGACCCACGGCCACCTCCTCTCCAGGCCCCCGTCCTACCTCCCCATTGAGGACATCAACCACTCAGGTAGGAGCTGCGCTGGCCGGGCTGCTGTCCCTGGCGGCCCCCGACCACGCGCTGACCCCCTTCTTGCCACAGACTGCTGGCTCCACGTCCGCCTCTACTACTGCGACGTGCTGGTGAAGGAGCTCACCACCCGCACGGCCGAGGGCTGCCGCATCACCTCCCGCGCCGAGCCGGCTGACAGCGAGCGCCTCTACGGCCCCTCCTGCATGGAGCAGATCGAGTTCCCCCCGCCGCGGGCGCTCGGCGGCAGCAGCCGGGTGGCCAGCGTGACCGAGGTGCTGGAGCGGCTCCTGCCCCACCTGGAGCGCGGGGTGCTGCTGTGGGTGGCCCCCGAGGGGGTCTTCATGAAGCGTCAGTGCCAGGGCAGGGTGTACTGGAACGGGCCTCTGGCCCCACACCGGGACTGGCCCAACAAGCTGGAGCGGGAGAAGACCTACAAGCTGCTGGACACGCAGCAGTTCCTGCAGCGTAAGTGCCCGTCCGCGCTGCAGGCACGCAGGGTCCTCCGGCCCCTGCCCCAGACCCCCCCCCACCCTCGGGGACTGCCAGCCCCAGGGCGCTGGGGACAGGCCCCGTCCTCGGCACGGCGCCATGGGGGACCCGTGCGAGCGGCCGGTGTCTTGCAGAGCTGCGGAGGTACCTGAGCCAGGGGCAGCCGGCGCCGCAGTACCAGATCCACCTGTGCTTCGGCGAGGAGTACCCCACCAGCGCCAGCCACCACTTCCAGAAGCTCATCATGGCCCACGTGAGTACGCGCGGGGCTGGCGTTCACCACGGCTGCGAGCCGGGGGCTGGGGCCCCAGCTCAGACCCCGTCCTCCCGGCGGCTCTGTGCCTCCGCAGGTGGAGCCGGTGTTCGCGCGGGAGCTCTTCCATCATGCCCAGCGCATGGGCCCCACGCTGCTGCGCGACTGCCCCCAGCCCTGTGCCCCCGGCGCCCCCGGCCACATCATCCACGTCCTCCAGCAGCTCTGCCAGCCCTGAGCGGGGCAGCCGAGGCGCGACGAAGCCTCAACCGTGCTCACCACTGCGGAGCAGGATGCTCAGCCTCCCTGCGGCCACGTTCCAGCCCTGGGGACAAGTGGCCGCCTGGCAGTGATGCCGCAAGCCGCCGTGCGCGGGGCACTTGGCGCTGTGGGGACGGATGTGGGTGGATGCTGGCCAGAGCAGGCTGCCACGCGGACCGCTGTATGCATTCCCTGAGAACCGCTGGGAACCATCTGGGGGGGTTGCTGGGCGCTTGTTTGGTGCATGGGGCAGCGGTCTCAGCCGGCAGGGGACAGCTAGCTCTGTCCTTGTGCTTTGCACCGTGGGGACTTGCTGTTTGTGATATGTAGAAATAAAGGTGGTATTTCGGTACCGCAGGCGGTGGCGTGGGGCTGGGGCCGTGCCGGCAGCACTGTGGGGCACCAGGATGGGGTGGGTGCAGGCGGCCAGGGGAGCTGAGGCAGGCAGAGCCTTGTGCCGCAGGGCAGCGGGAGCAGAGCACCCTGCTTGGAGCCACACTTGCTCGAGACCTGTCCTGCCCTCTGGTTCCTGGCCCCTTGGCGGGGTGCAGGCAGCAGCGAGGGGCCCGTTAGCTGCCCTCGCAACCTGGCGCCGTGTCCCAAAAGCACTCGCTGCCCGTGCCTCAGTTTCCCCTGGTGATGGGTGAGGTGGCACCTGGCAGGGCACCCTGGCGCAAAGTCCCCAGCCAGCTGGCCACAGTGCGGGGAAGCGGCGTGGCACGGGGATCTGGTGCAGAGCAGGGATCCAGCATGGTGCAGGGATCCGGCACCACCCCAAGGGGCAGGGGGTGGCCGGGGAGCTGAGGTCCAGGACAGCCCCATCCACACACGCTGCAGCCTTCGCCCTGCTCTGCCCCCAGCCAGCATCATTCGGGGCTCCCAGGGGAACAGTGCCCGGGACTGAGCACCGTGACCGGGCAGGATGAGACCTGGGCCCTGGGAACCTCCCGTGGGAAGAGGGGCTGGGGCAGCAGGGCTGTGCCCCAGGGAGGCTGTGGCAGTGCCAACCCGTGGCCGCTGGCTCCCGGCCGTGGGGCTGGCCCTGGCAGTGCGTCCGGCCACAGGGACCGGCGCTGGACGATGGGGCCCCGCTCCGCCCTGGGCGGCCCCGCGGCCCCGGAGAGGAGGGGCCCACCGCCCCCTCGCCGGCGGGGCGCGGGAGGCTGGGCCGCCACGGGGTTTTAACGGGCTCGGCCGGAGCCGGACGGCAGAGCGGGAGCAGCGGCGGCAGAGCGGGACGGCCACGGCCGGGCAGGAGGATGCAGCCGGACCTCCCCGTCGGCGGCGCGGCTCTGCGCAGCCGGCCAGCCCCCGACAGCCCCTTCCCTGGCCCCTCGCCGCCCGCCGGCCCCGAGGCCACCAAGCCACCCTACAGCTACATCGCCCTCATCACTATGGCCATCCAGAGCACGCCGGAGAAGCGCATCACGCTCAGCGGCATCTACCGCTACATCATGGGCCGCTTCACCTTCTACCGCGAGAACAAGCAGGGCTGGCAGAACAGCATCCGCCACAACCTCTCCCTCAACGAGTGCTTCGTCAAGGTGCCCCGCGACGACAAGAAGCCGGGCAAGGGCAACTACTGGACGCTGGACCCTGACTGCTACAACATGTTCGAGAACGGCAGCTTCTTGCGCCGCCGCCGGCGGTTCACCAGGAAGAGGGGCCTCCGGGACGCGCTGGGCGCCGAGGGGGACGAGGGGCGCAGAAAACCCCACAAGCCCCGCTCGCAGGGGCCGCCCGCTGCCCCACCGACAGAGGAGGGGAAGGCGGAGGGTGGCTTCGCCTCGCCAGCAGCCGCTGGGCGCCTGCTGGGCCCCCCCGAGCTGGCCGAGGGCGCGGGCGGAGGGGTGCCGGGGTGCACCGAGCCCTGCACCCGGCGGCCCCCTCCTGGGGCCCGGCAGCCCTGCCTGTACCTGCCGGACGCGCCGCAGCCCAAGGGGCCGTTCTTCGCCAAGGAGCCGTGCTGCCCACCGCACGGGGCCCCCCCGGAGAGCCGGCTGCCGGCCCCCCCCCAGCCTAAGGAGACTGCCTTCGGGGGGCTCCCTGCAGCTCTGCAGCTGCCCCGGCCAGGTCAGTACCCGCTGCCCGGCGAGCGCCCGGCGCAGCACCGTGCCCTGCTGCCCGCCGAGCCCAGGGACCCTGCGCAGGACTCCCCAGCCCCCACCGCATCCCCCCGGGGCGAGCTGGAGGGCAAGGAGCCGGCGGCCCCCACTCTGGGGCTGGGCCAGCCCTTCGGGCAGGTGCCCCCCGTGTTCCCCAGCGCCCTCCTGGGCGCGGGCAAGCCCCCCGCGTCCTGCTTCCTTGACGGCGATGGCTACAAGCAGCCGCCCCTGCCCGTTTTTGGCTCCTTTGGCCGCTCAGGGCCCGAGGCGCTGGGCGGCAGCTACCAGTGCCGGGTGCAGGCGCTGAGCTTCTGCGTGAACGAGCGGCCGTGCGGCGCGGCGCTGGAGCACCTCCTGGCCGCAGCCCCCGCTGCGGCCTCCCCCGCCCCACACCAGCCACCCTTTGGGGCCGTGGGGCCACGGGTGGGCGAGCAGAAGGAGTCGTGGGGCACAGGGGGTGCGATCCCACTGCAGGGAGGCAGCGGCTACCCCCTGGGGCTGCCCCACTGTCTCTACCGGACACCCGGCATGTTCTTCTTCGAGTGACGGACTGGTCCCCCCCCAGCCCCTGGTACCGCGCTGGGCCCCAGCCGCGGAATAAAGCATGTTTGCCCACGCTGCCTCTGTCATCTCTGCGCCCTGCTCGGGATGGGGAGCGGGCAGGGGCGCACTGGGGGCTGCTCTGTTCCCATCCGGGTGCTGGCTGTGGGACGCATGTCCCCAAGGCCACCCACCGCGGCTCTCATCCATGCTGGCCCCGCTGTTGTTGCTCACGGGCTGGATGGTGAGGCCATGGGGGCCAGGGCGTGGGGAGGGGGTGCCCCGGTCACCCACCCCTAGGTCCTGCGTCCCCAGGAGATGCTGGGGATGAAGCCCCTCCAGAATACAGCACCGGGAGCCCCTGAAACCCCATCCTGGGGTGACAGGAGGGAACCTCATCCACGGGGCAGGGGGATGTGCTGCACTCCAGGAGTGAGCCCTGTGGCCCCCCCATACCCCGCACTGCTCACTTGTGCCCGGCTTCACCCCGTGCATCGTGTGTGGCACGAGCGGTGCCAGCCTCAGCATGGGGCTCCACTTGGAGAGCTGCTGGGGGAAAAGGGGGGGCACGGGGGCTCTGTGGGACGGGGCGCAGGCACTTGGCACGGTGCAGGGGTGCAGGGGGGACAGGGGTCCCACTGCCAGGTCCCTGCAGCTCCCCAAGTTGGGGGGGCCCTGCAGAGCCAGCCTGTGCCAGGGCTGCCTGTGGGCATGGCTGCGGCTGCGATGGGAACGGCCGGGGAAAGCGGCTGCAGGATTCCTCCGACCTGAATCATCCCGGGCGGCTGCCGGTGAGGAGGCACCGGCTGAGTCACCGCTCCCACCACCGGGCTGGGCACGGGCTGGGCTGGGCTGGGACAGGGTGGGGGTGGGCTGGGGTCCCCATGCAGCCCTGGGCCAGGACATGGCCACCAGCCCCTTCCTACATGGTGGGGCCGGCATCTCCGCAGCGCTGGAACGGGGCCATCCTGTGGGCTTCACAGCCCAGAGCTGGGCCAGAGCGATGCTGGGAAAGGGGGGACCTGTGCCCGTGCCCGTGCCCCCATCCCCCTTCCCCTGGGAAGGGACCCCCGGAGGGGGCAATGCCCCAGGGCTGTGGGCTGGGGGGTGCAGGTGCATGGGGCTGCCCCGGCCGATCCCGCTCCACCCTGGTGGGACCGTGGGGCACAGCCAGTGCCCGTGGTGGGCACAGGAGGAGGATGCCGAGTTGATAGGGGGGCTCTCCCTGATGTGTGGGGAGTGGGTGCATGGCCAAGCCCCCTGGCCCCCCAAGGCCAGCAGGACCCAGCTTGGCCAGGCCCCGGGGTCTCTGCGAGGGCTGGTGCTGGCGTCACTCGGGGACCGGGAGCACCGCCACCGCGTCAGCCCCGTTATCAGCCCAGACGGCTGCTGCCGGGCCATGGCCACGTCCCAGCCCCGGGCAGGGCAGGAGGGGCCGCCGTTCGTCATCGGCGGAGCAGCGATGGTCACTCGTCCCTGGGCTCTGCTTTTCTCCCTTTTTTTTTTCCCCTCCCCTGTGGAAAACAATATTTGAGTGCCTAGATCATGCTGGCGTCTCCGGAGCCGTCTGCAGAGAGCGCGGCTGACCTCAGCCCCCTCCTTCGCGCGGTCCCCGGGGGCGCGGGAGGAAGCGAGCGCCGCGGAGCCGTGCCCAGGGGCCGTCTGGTTCCCACACAGCGCGGCCGGGCCGCTCGCCCGCCCGGGCTCCCAGCATCCGCCTGGGAACGCGCGGCCACGGCCCGGGCAGAGCCAGGCGCGGGGCCCAGCGCTGGGAGCACGGCAGGACCCAGCCCATCGCTGCCCCGTGCCACAGCCCCCGGGATGGGGACCGCATCCTGATGGACACGGGTTGCGGAGGTGCCGGAAGGTGCCTGGTTCGGTGCAGGGTGGTGGGGCTGCAGCAGGATGGGTGCCCCACGCAGGAAGCACCAGGGCTGGAGCTGGGGCTGTGCGGGGGCCTGGGAGCGCGGCCCCAAGGGGAGCAGAGCCCCAGCTCTGCTGGCTGCAGCCCTCGGCATTGCTGGTCCCCGACCTCGCCGGGATGGGACGGGGCAGAGCCCTGCCCTCCTCCGCCGCGGGTGTGCAGGGCAGGGCCGCCCGCCCTCTGGTGCTCCCTTTGCCCGTACCAGCCCCGCTCCCCGCCACCAGCCCTGGCTCTGGCCGTGGGCCCGCTCCTCTCCCTGCCCTTCCTCCTCCCCGGCTCGCTGCCGGCTCACAGTGGGTGGCCTGGCCCCCGGCCCGCTCGCCCGCTCCCAGCATGGGCCGTGCCGTGGCTGGGGACCACGCTGCAATGGGTGCTGGCGCGGGAGCCTGAACCCCCAGCTCCGGGCGAAGCCCCGCTGCCGGTGGTGGCGAGTGCTGGCGTGTGGCGTTGCCCACTTGCCCTCTCTCCCCCGGGGCTCAGCCCTGCGCTGCCAGTGGGGCCGCAGCGATGAGGACCCCCCCATGTGAGGAACGGCACCGGCTGCCGTGGGCGCGTGCTGGACCAGGACCAGCCCCATCACCGTGCCCGCTGGCAAAGATGGGGGCACGATGGGGACCCACGCGGGGACCTGGGATGGGAGAGGAGGGGGCTGGGGAAGCCAAAGCAGGCTGCAGGGCGGGGGTACCCATCACTTTGGCCTTGGGGTGCCGGTGCCTGCGCATCCCCATGCCACCACTGTGCACAGGGACTAGCCACCCTGCATGGTCCCACCCCGGGGCAGCCGTGGCTTGGCCGCGCACCCAGCCGGGTGCTGCCGCGGTGGGCTCGCTGCCCGGCTGCTGCGGGGCTGCGGCTGGGAACCGGCACCGGCACCGGGGCCGCCCTGCACCGGGCTCTGCAGCCCCCGTGGCCCAGGGCAACGCTTGGCTCCTGAGGCCCAGACAGGAAGGAGACGTCACCGCCGCGGAGCGTAACTCAAACCAGATGGGGCCGCGCTGTTTTCCAGGACCGCAGGGTGGTCACCGGCAGGAACTGGTCAAAGGCTGCCGGCAGGAAGCGGGCTGGGAGGGACGCCCTGGGCCGAGCCCCTGCCTGCGCAGCCTTAACCGCTTCGGGGCCAGCTGCAGCCAGAAGGGCACAGGACCCCAGGGGTGAACCCCACCAGTGTGGGGCTGGGGGCTCTGGGTGCAGGCTCAGCCACTGTGGGGGCAGCGGGACCCCACCAGTCTTTGCCTGGGCACAGCCCCTTGGGCAGTGCTGAAGCCGTGTGGACATCTTTGTCTGTCCATCCAGCTGCCCGTCCGTCCGTCTGTCCAGCTGCCCGTCTGTCCCCCCTCCTTTCCTCCAGCTTCCTGTCCCTTGTTCAGCTGCAGCCCCCGGCCCTTGGCTGCTGGCTGCACACCCGCAGGGGTTCAATGCCCCCCCAGGACGCAGGGCTGCTGTCAGACCTGTACATTTATTTACAAGAAGCCGAGCGTGCGGGCAGCTCTCCCGCGTCAGGCAGGGCCCTGAGAGCCACGCTGCTAGCCCGGGCAGGGGCCAGGGGGGCCAAGCCCAAAGCCACCTCCACCTGCTGCAGCCAGCGGGGCTGGGGGGGCTGCTGCCTGCCCCCATCTCTGCCCTGGGCTGAGCACCAAGGGCTCTGCAGCAGCCGCAGAGGGCACAGGCAGCCCTGGAGCGCACGCAGCCCTCACTCCGTGGCAAAACCCAAAGCTGCGGGGAGGGGAAGCCTGGTGCCAGCTCCAGCACCGGGCAAGGCTGGAGGCTGCAAAGCCGGGGTCTGCCGTCCCCCGGCCACACCACGAGGCTGGGGCTTACAGGAACACGAGAGCTGTGGGGAGAGGGGACGAGGGCTGGGAGCAGCCCCCACTGCCCGGCACGGCAGCCCCGGCACGGCCCCGCTGGCAGCAGGGGGACGCTGGCGGCCGGCAGTTCCTGTGTGTTGGTGGTCAGGGCTGAAGCAATCCTTGCAGGAGCAGAGGGAGCGCAGCCCAGCTGGTCTGCATTAGGACGCCTTTATCTGGCGGGGGACGTGTGAAGGAGAGGCCGTGCTTCTCCCCCGCTGGCAGAGCGGAGGGCAGGGGTGAGGAGGAACACAAAGCCTCCTTCTTCGCTCGCTGGCTCCCAGCTGGGGACGCTCCTGGAAACGTGCTCGGCGCTTCCTCCCTTCCTGTGCCGCAGCCCTCCCGGCGCGAGCAGCAGCGCGGGGCCGGCTCCAGCTTCCGCGCCGGCGGGGAGGAGATGCCGCGGCCCCGGCTCCTGTGCCAAATCGCCAGGGTGCGGGTCCGCACCTGCCCGCCGGCATCCCTGCACCGCAAGAGCTCTCCCACCGCAGGAGCGGAGCCCGGCACCGCGAAGGGCGGTCGGGCACCTCGGGGTCCAGCAAGAGCTAACGCGGGGCAGGGCTGCGGCATTTACAGGCAGAGCGTGCGAACCTTGGGTCCAGGGTAGCGGTGAGCGTGCAGGGCTGGCCCGGGCAGCAGCGCTCGCACCGGGCTGCTCCAAAGTCACAGGAAAGCAGCGCGAGCGGGGAGTGCTGCTGCAGGCCAGGGAGCGCTGCTGCGCGGTGCCGCTGTGCCAGAGACGAGCACAGAAACCACCGGTCAGGGGCAGCCTCGTGGTCTGCGGAGCTGCAGGCAGGAGCATCGGCGTGCTGGGGACGGGGACGGCTCAAGCCCCGCGAGCCTGGGAAGGGCAGCTGCGGGCAAGGAGCCCGCAGGGTCTGGGCCCCGAGCAGCCCCACAGCACCCAGTGCCAGGGCAGAGCAGCAGCCACGGGGGATGCAGCGGGGCAGGGCCGAGGCGGTGGCTTCAGGGGGGAGCGTAGCGGGGGCTGGAGCAGCCGGCTGATGAGAGGAGCTGGGGCTGCGTGGCTCCAGCCTCTCGCCCCCGCGGTGGGATGCAGGTGGGGCCACCCCTGCACAGATCCTGCTCCTGTCCAGGAGTGAGACCCAGGCACGGCCCTGGGATGGGGCTCGGTGGCCCCCAAGCCCCCGTTCCAAGCGGTTCTTCTGGCCTGGGCTCACGGTGCTCAGCCCCCAGCCTGCGCTCAGACGCCCAGCGCCGTCAGCGACCCCGAGCTGGTGATCTTCTTGAACCGGTTGGCAGCACACACCCCGATGAAGTTTTTCTGTAATGGGGAAGAGGAGAGGCGTGAGTCCAGCTGCAGAGGCTGCAGACCTCAAGGCTGAACCTGACGGCGCTCCCAGGGCTGGTTCAGGAGCCGGGCTGGGAGCTGGCGGCCACCTGGGCACCGACTGCACCAGGTTTCATGGGAGGGATGCACAGGGCTAACGCCAGCCCCTGGAGCATCCCCTCTCCTCTGTCCTGACCCCACTTCTGCCCCTAAAATGTGCTCTCAGGATGGACTCGGGAGACAGCCACGAAGACGCCTGTGTTTGGGGGGATCCCATGCTGGGGGCACCCAAGCTCTCCCAGACAGCCCGGCAGGGCGGCGTTGACCCCCGTCCCATCCCGTCCCAGCCCCACGCACCTTCCAGCGCCGCCGCATGACGTATTTCTTGAGCAGCACCTGGGACTTGAGGCGGCGGTTGCAGCGCTTTGCCTTCTCCGCCAGGTTGTTGAGCCAGGGATGCCGCAGGCACTGCCCCGCACTCATCCGGGCGCTGGGGGTGAGAGGCAAGCGGGTCACCCCAGGTCCCCCCAAACCCCTTTTCCCCATCCGACCCCTTCTTGTGCCATCCAGGAGCCCCACGCCCCCAGAAGCCTGCAGGGAGGAACCAGCCCAGGCAATGGCTGTGCCCTGGCCATCAGCCCTGAGGATGTGCCCAGGGACTGGTGGGACGAGGAGGGACTGGGACCAGTCCAGCATGTCTCACTTGTGGCCAGTGGCCCTGCAGGGACACGAGGCTCTGCTAGGGGACAGCCAGCGGCCAGGGCAGGGCTTTGGGGGACCCCACTGGCCCTGGCACAGAGGGTGGCGCATGGAATGCACGGGCTGGGCAGAGCCAAGAGCGCACAGATGGAGGATGCTCATCCTGGGGTGACCATGGCCTCCGCCAGCATTGCACCTTTTCTCTTTGATAATGAGGTTTGAGACGAAGTCCTTGGCCTCGTCGGAGACGCTCTCAAAGGTCTCCTCGTCGAAGTACCAGTTGGCAGCCAGGACGTTGTTGAGCGTCTCGGTGTCGTTGTCGCCCAAGAAGGGGGAGAGGCCGCTGAGGCTGCAGGATTGGAGGGGGCCAGATAAGCAGGGGCTGCCCTGGGCTGGGGCACCCCAAACCCGCCCTGCACAGAGCAAACCCAGCTTGGGGACTGCCCTGTGCCGGAGGGAGCGGCCAGGAGGGCGCTGCGAGCCCCCCGACACCCCGACGTACAGCATGTAGGTGATGACGCCCATGCTCCACATGTCCGTGGAGTAGGAGACCTGCTCGTAGTTGACCACCTCGGGGGAGAGGAACTCGGGGGTGCCGAAGTTCACTTTCAGCTTCTCCTGGGGGTTGTACCTGTGGCCGGGGCGGGGATTCAACAGGAGGGTGACAGGCTGTCCCCAGGCTGCTGTCCCCAGGCTGCTGTCCTTGCTGGGAAGGGCTGAGCCCACTCCCATCGGGCGCTGCCCTCCCTGTCCCTCCTGCTTCAGCCGGTGTGAGCCGGTGATGGCCGCGCTCCCCCGCCACCAGCCCCCATGGCACATGGGCCAGGGGCAGCTGCGGCCAAAGCCACCACGGGCAGCTGGCCCCGGTGCTCCCCACACCCTGCCAGCATGCGGGACTGAAGGGTGGGAGCAGGAACGGAAAGAGGACGAAGCCAAGGGGAGAGGGGGAGCACGGCACCTTCGAGCCAGCCCAAAGTCGATGATCTTCACCATGTGCCCGGTGGCAGCGACGCAGAGGATGTTCTCGGGCTGTGGGGACAAGGAGCCCCAGTCAGAGCCCCGCTCCCACAGCACAGGCACAGAGGGGATGTCCCTGCTGCGAGGACACAAAGAGCTCCGGCAGCTCGGGAGCCGCCAGCGCGCCCCGGCCCCGCACCTTGAGGTCGAGGTGGAGGACGCGCATGTGGTGCATGAAGCGGATGCCCTCGCAGATCTGCCGGACAAACACCATGCAGTCCACCTCTGTCAGGTGGTAGTCGTCGTCGATGATCCGCTCGAAGAGCTCACCACCTTCCACACTGCACGGGCACAGATGGGTCCCTGGGTCACCCGGGGTTCCGTCCCCACCCCATCCTCCTGCAGAGCCCTTGGCCCAGCCTCACCGCAGAGAGGCTGCTGTAGAGGCTGCCCCAAAACAGCCACGGCAGAGCCAGGGTGGGACACGGGCGTGGTGGGGTCAGACACCCCAGCTCCCCCTGGGTTCGTGGAGCAGAGCTGGGCAGCGCAGCCCCAGCCTGTCTGGGCAGGGGGAGTGGGAAGGACCTGGTCACACACGGCCAGGGCTGAGAGGTGCTGCCCCAGCGAGGCTGCCTCCAACCCCGGAGCAAGACCAGGAGGTGCCCCAGGGGACAAGCAAGGCTGGGGACGTTCCCTGGGGCTGACCACCTCTGCTTGATGAGGGGCCAGCATGTCTGCTCCATCTCCAGAGATGGGCACAGCCCCCTGTGACGGAGCCCCTCACCGGGGCATCAAGCCCTGCGCAGCGCAGCCCCGGCACTCACAACTCCATGAAGAGGATGATCTCCCGGGGCGTCTCGATGGCGTCGTAGAGCTGGATCAGGTTCCGGTGGTTCAGCTGGTTCATCACGTCGATCTCCAGCAGCACCATCTCCTGCGGCAGCAGCCCCGCCGTGGTGCGGGTGTCAGGCCCAGCCGAGCCACCGGCACGGGGCCGGGCTGTGTCACAGCACCGGGGGGGGCGCAGCAGCCACCAGGGGCATGTGAGGCCCCGACACCGCCACGCGCTGCCTCGGCCACACCACTTGGTCGTGGCCACGCGGCAAAGAGGAGCCCCCCTGGCTCAGCGTGCTTGAGAGCCCCCGCTCCCACCACCCGTGGTCAGACCTTGTCCTTGGCACCCTGCTTCCGGATAACTTTGGCAGCCAGCTTGAGCCCCGTCTGCTTCTCCGTGCATGTGTGGACTTCACCGAACTTGCCCCTGCGGGGAGGGAGAAGCATCGATGGCGTCCCCGCCACCTGGGGACCCCAGTGCCCATGGCTGTGGCTCCCCGCTCCCCCCGCACCCATCCTGCTCCAGCTCCTTCACAGCCGGAGCAGTCCCGTCCGCCCGTGCTCCGCGTGTCCCTGCCCTGGCCCTGCTGGAGGCAGGGGCATCGCCCGGAGCTGGGTGTGGGAGGGCTGCCCGAGGCTCTCCTGCCCCCGGAGCTCCTTTGCTGCCCAGAGCCGGGGGGGAGCAGGTGTCCACAGCCCGGGGCCCCTCCTTACCCCCCCAGGATCTCCTTGGAGCTGAGGCTGAACTGGGAGCTGACGTTGGCCGACCGCAGCGTGACGATGCGGTGCGCAAAGGGCGCGGGCGGCGGAGGGACGTCGTCTGCCGAGAGAGGAGAGGGGGGGTGAGAAGGGAGCTGCCCGGCCGGGGCACCCCGCTGCTGGGGACCCCGGGGGTGCCCCCGGTGGGAGCTCGCTGCCAGCAGCTGCCCCGGCACCCCCAGCACCGCCCGCAGCATCGCGCTGCTGCGCGACGCCCTGCCGCGTGTCGGCTACCGTCTGCGGGCCACCAACACGCGTGTCACGCTCGCCCTCTCCAGGCCACGCTGCTGCGTGTCACCCTCAGCGGGCCACCGTCCCGCACGCCACACTCGCCCCCTCCGTGCCACCGTCCCGCGTGCCGTGCTCACCCCTCCGTGCCGCCACGTCCTGCTCGCCCACCCGGGACGGACCCCGCCCACGGAGCCCCCACACCCCTGCGCTCCCCACGACGGCAGGAGCTGGCCCTCGCGGGGAGCCCCACGAGCACCGCCCGCTCGTTCCCCAAGGACGGCGGTGCAGGACACCGGGACGCGCTGTCCCTCGCCGCCGGCCAGGCGGTGGCTGTCACTCCTGCCGCAGGGACAGGCTCCTCTGCCCGCCGGGCACCCCCGGGCAGCGCGACCCGTGCCAGGCTCCGGCTGGGAGAAGCCTGGGGAGGGGACGCGCCGCATTTAGCCCTGTTTACAGTGAAACCGGAGCCTGAAGGCTGCCGGGCGGGCGACGAGCCAGGAGCATGAGCTGGCGTCCCGGGAGGGCAGCGGCGGGGCCACGGCAGCCCCCGGGGCTGCTGCCCCGCACAGGGTCCCGGGGTGCCACCGCCCCCGGGCTGAGGACAAAGCGCGGATCACGGGGCTGGGGGGCGGCGCAGCCTCACCCAGGATCTCAAAGGGGTCTTCCTTCCCGAAATCGGGCGTGAGGTAGGGGCTGGGTGGTGGCTCTGCCTCCGTCGAGGACGGCTGCCCCGCGGCCCCGGGGCCAGGCTGCTCCGCGTCCCCGGGAGGCTCCGAACCGGGCTGGGGCTGCCCTGTGGCACCGGGCAATGTCCTCTCCTGCGGGGTGCCAGCGGGAACGGGCTGCTCTGGGGGCTGCAGGTCCCCCCGGGCCGGGGCGGGCTCTGCCGGACCTTCTGCTGCTGGTGCCACCGTGGTCTCCTCCGGTATCATCTCCATCGCGGCCACCTCCAGCCCGGGCTGCTCCTCCCTGGAAGCAGGAGCAGGAGGTGAGCAGCGCCCCGAGCCCCGCGCCCGGCCCCCGCCTCAGCCCCGCGGGACCCCGGGCTCCAGGACGGGGCAGCAGCGCGGGGAGGGGGCCCCCTGCCAGCAGGGCACCAGCTCGCTGGGCAGCGCCGGGGGGACGCTGTCCCGCAGCGGGACGAGCGGAGCGCGGGTACCTTTGGCAGGCGGCCGGGCAGCTCAGGCTCTGCAGCAGAGCCGGGCGCGGGGGCTCAGGGCCCCTCGGTGGCTGCTGCTTGTTCGTCTCCTCCGCGTTGGCTGCTTCCTCCCCTTTACCCTGAGCCTCTGCAGCGGCCGGGGCCTTCTCCTCCACGGGCTCCTCGCCCCCGTCCTGAGCCTTTGCTGCAGCCGGCGGCTTTTCCACCTTTGCAGCTTTCTTCTCTCCATCCTGAGCCTTTGCAGCAGCTGGGATGTTCTCCTTCGCAGTAGCCGTGGCTTTCTCCTTTGCAGGCTCTTCTTTGCCTCCATCCTGGGCCTTTGTCACAGCTGCATTTTTTTCCACCTTTGCAGCGTTTTTCTCTCCATCCTGAGCCTTTGCAGCAGCCGGGACGTTCTCCTTTGCAGCAGCTGTGGCTTTCTCCTTCACAGGCTCTTCTTTGCCTCCATCCTGCGTCTTCTTTGCAGCTGGGGTTTTCTCTGCCTTTTCTGCTGTCTTCTCTCCATCCTGTGCCTTTGTAGCAGCTGGGGCCTTCTCCTTTGTGGATTCTTCTTTGCCTTTGTCTTGAGCCTTTTTTGCAGCTGGGGCTTTTTCTGCCTTTGCCACTTTCTTCTCTCCATCCTGAGCCTTTACAGCAGCCGGGGCCTTCTCCTTTGCAGGCTTTTTTGCAGCTGGGGTTTTCTCTGCTTTCTTCCCTCCATCCTGAGCCTTTGCAGCAGCTGGTGCCTTCTCCTTTGCAGACCCTTTCCCGGCTCCATCCTGAGCCTGTGCTGCAGCTGGGGCTGTGTCCTCTGCAGGCTCTGCCTTCCCTCCTTCAGCCTCCGCTGCAGCCGAAGCCTTCTCTTCTGTGGGCTCTGCTTTTCCTCCACCCCCAGCCTCTGAAACACCAGGGGCTTTCTGCTCTGTGGGCTCTTCCTTGCCTCCATCCTGAGCCCCTGCTCCAGCCGGGCCCTTCCCCTGCGCAGGCTCTGCCTTCCCTCCTTGGGGCTCTCCTGCGGCCGCAGCCTTCTCCTTCGCGGGCTCTGCGTTCCCTGCATCCTGAGCCTCGGCAGCAGCCGGCACCTTCCCCTCTGCGGGCTCTGTCTTCCCTTCTTGGGGCTCTCCTGCAGCCGGGGCTTTCTCCTTTGCGGGCTCTTCCTTCCCTCCATCCTGAGCCCCCGCAGCAGCCGGGCCCTTCTCCCCCGAGGGCTCTGCCTTCCCTCCCTTGGGCTCTGCAGCTGAAGCCTCCTCCTTGGCAGGCTCTCCCTTCCCTGCATCCTGAGCCTCGGCAGCAGCCGGCACCTTCCCCTCCGTGGGCTCTGCAGCTGGGGGGGCAGCCGGGGCAGGCTGGGCTGCGCTGGCCTCTGCTTCGGGGGGGGCCGTGCTCCCAGACCCCCCGGCATCGGCCGCGCTGTGTTGCTCCATGGGCACCCTGCGGGCTGGAGGCAGCTGCCCCGGGTCGTTGAGGCTCCTGCAGGAGAGAGGACGCGAGCTGACAGCTCCGGGCACGGCGGGACACATGCGGCGGCTCCGCTCCCGCAGCCCCGTGGGTTCCCTCACTGGTGGCACGGAGCCACGCCACGCACAGCCGCCCGTCCCTGCACTGTCCTGTTGTGCCCCGATATTTGCTCTGCAGTGACTGATCGATGGCCTGACACCGGCACCTGTCGCTGCCACGGCGCCGTGCAGGCAGCCGGGGTGCCAAACACAGGCTGTGTCCCCCCAGGGCAGGGCAGGGGACGCCGGGTGGGGGCCCCAGGCTGCCCCCATGGGGAGGGGGCGAGGGGAGCACCCCCAGGATCTGCTGGCAGAGCACAGCCCCGTCTGCTGGGGGTCCCAGCAGCTCCCACCCGAGTGGTCCCATGCCAAGGGGCTGTGGGGGCTCAGGCAGTGCCCACGGGTGCTCGTGTCCCAGCGTGGCCGCTGTGCTGGCAGCATGAGCCCCCAGCCCCACACCATGGCTCTGCCCCAGCCCCTGCGGCCCTAACCCTGGTGGGAATAGACCCACCAGCAGCCATTGTGGCAATGGGGCAGCCGCTTGCTGGTTTTACTGGGCTAGGAGCTGTGGGCCGGTGGCAGGGAGCGGCGTGAGGCTGAGCTGTCCCCGCTTCCCGCAGCCGCGGCACCACGGCTCGTGGAGGTGGCAGCGCCCTGTGCTTGACTCCCTGGCTTCGGGGCTTGGCTGTCCCCAGGGCCACCCTGCTGCCCCCAGCATGGAACTGGTGGCTGCGGGGACCCTGGTGGCCACAGAGACCCCGTTGCCCACCCGCGCAGCCCCCCTGGCCCCCTTACCTGGCGTCCCCAGGGCAGAGGGCAGTCAGGAGAGCAGCATCCGCACTGTGGCAGCGCCTGGACAGAGCAGCCCCTTCTATACTGGGTGTAACGGAGCTGGATTAGTGCGAGGAGAGAGGAGTATCCTTTACACCAGCAGGAGCCGGCCCGCTTCGCCTTTCCCAGCACCTGTTGCTGCTGGAGCCCGTTCAAAGGACACGCCACTCTTCCCCATGCTCCCGCCGGCCGGGAGCGCACACAAACAGCGAGTGGGTGCTGGAGCTGCTGCCCGCCCCGGCACGGCCACCGCTCACCGCCCCAGCTGGAGCAGGGGAGGGCACGAGGTGGCCCCACACGGGCACTCCCCGGCTCCATGCAGGGACCAGGCTGTCCAAGCTGCTGGGGACGGCCCGGCCAAGCCCCGTCCGTGCTGGATGCTGCCCAAACGGCCAAGCGCTTCCAAGGCACCCTCAGGTGGCACAAGGCAGCCACCGTGCAGAGGTGGCACCCGGTAGCAGGCGGTGGCGGTGACAGCACCCCGTGGCATGCAGCTGCAGGCGGCTCTGCCCGCTGGTGCCAGCCCTCCGGGAGAGCGGCTCTGGAGGGGCTTTGGCCCCATCAGTGCCCACGGGCACGGCCAGCTCCAGGCAGCGCTGCTGGGCACCCGAAGCAAAAGGGAGAGCAGCTGGGAACCGCAGCACCAGCCCACGTCTCTGCTGCAGCCGCCTTTGGGAACCAGCTAAAAGGCACTAATTGGGTTCAAAATTAATGTTTTGGGGGATCAGGGAGAGAAACAAAGGAACCAGGGCTGCTGCTGGATCGGTCGGGCTGCGTGCGGGTACACGGGCACCACAAGCCCCTGCCAAAGGTGCACAAAGGGGCTTCAGGGCCTGAAGCTGATTCAGTCCCGAGGGCTACACCAGGTTTTTGCCTCGCTCCCCCCCCCAGCAGAGCCTTGTTTACTTTAAATCTTTGAAACTTAAGGTGAGGAAAGCGTTGCTCATCAAGGGCACGCAGACATCCACTCTGTCTCTCGGGTTTCTGCTGGGGGTGGAGGTGGTCATTTGAGGTTTGCAGGAGGAACCCCCCGGTAACTGGACCCAGCCCTCCCCTGCCAGCCCTGCTGGCTGAAAGCACTCCAATAATACCAACTATTAAAAACCGAGAACACCAATTTATCATGCAATGGCAGCAGGAACGCCAGCGCAGCCTGGAGGAGGAAGGGCTCAGCCCTTCACCTGCATCTGTTGCTCCTTTGAGGGGGGACAGGGGAGGCCGTGGCTTGGTGACGGATAATAAAACAGCAAGAGCAGCTCGCAGCAAGGGAAAGGAGATGCCCCAGGGTGCCTGGGGTCAGGCATCTGCTCCCGGAGCTGCCCGGGGCCAGCTGCGCTCCTGGCCCCTCTCCAGCTGCTCGGCTCCTCGCCTTCCCCAGCCGGGTGCGGGCAGCAGAGCCCCGCTCCTGGCTGGGCACTGTCCCGCAGCACGGGCGGGCAGGGGACTGCCGAGTGCTGGCCTTGCTGCCCCGGGGCTGGGGCCGAGGCTGACAGCACCACAGGGTCCCCCCCGCCACAGCCAAACGCCTCCTCCCAAGCTCCGTAGCCGCTGGGAGCCGCCAAGCCCCGGGTCCTGCCCCACGCCAAGCCCCAGCTGCTCCGCACAGGGCTCGGGCACAGCCGAGAGCGAGGTGCGGGGATGAAGCCGGGCTGAGGCCGCCACCACACGCGGCAGCACCCAGGAGCGGTGCTCGCCCTGTCCAGAGCATCCCCAGGGAGGATGCGAGGGTGCCCAGGCGGAGCACAACACGCAGCGGGGTGGGAAGGGGCTTTGGGTAACGACGGAGGGCAACACAGGGCGGCGGAGCTTCTGCTCAGCTCTCCCTCCTGTGGGTGCCCGCTGGGGAAGGGGGCTCAGCCGCACAGCCATCAGCCTCTCGTCACCCCGAGCAAGCTGGAGGTGTGTCACCGCGTTGCCAGCTCCCAGCGAGCCACCGGTGTGTGCAGCCGTGGGCTGAGGGCAGCCGTGGTCCACGCAGGGCCATAAGAGCGAGGCGGTGCTGCCGTCCTGCCTCTGCCTCCCCAGGCTGGCAGCTGGAAGGAGCACAAAGGCCCAGGGAGCACCACGGGGAATGATCGGGCAGCGAGAAGGACCACGGTGTCCCTTGCTTCTGCAGAAGAGACCAGCAGGGAGCAAAACGAGGAGGAAAAGGTCCCCCAGCACCCTTCCCCCTGCCCCAAACTGGAATAGCAGGGAAGACAAATTGAGTTTCCATGTGAAGCACCTTCTGACCGCCCCGGGAGCAGGGGCAAGTCCGGAGCACCACGGCTCACCCGGGGAAGCGGGGAGGGAAGCGAGTTTCTGGTCTGAAGCCGCACTGCGGCTGCCCCGTTCCAGCAGCTGCACGACCCCAGCAAGGTGCTCAGCTCGGAGCCAGCGTCCTGGCAGCAGCCTAAGGAAGTGATTATCTGGAAGAACAAACCTGGAGGGCCGTGTTTGTTGCTATTTCTGCCTCCAAACTGGCCCTGCTGTCAGGGCTGGGCCCTGGGAATGCTGCTGGCAGGGCCCCATCCAAGCTCACTCAAAACCTTTTCCTTTGTGCTCCAGGGAGAGGAGCACAGATACGAGCAGAACCAGCTGGTTTGTACAATGGGGACTTGTTTTGTTTTTTAATATACCTCCATCACATGAGCGGCACGCCCAGGGCTGCAACTGCAGCACGGGGCCCGTGGAAAGGAGAGAGCAGCCCCGTGCTCCCTCCAGGCAGCCCCGCCGCGTGCCCAGCAGCCCCCCCAGGAACCCTTCCCTGGCCCCGGGCAGCAGCCAAGGCCCGGGGCTGGGTGTGCATCTCGCACGGGAGAGACGCAGCTCTTGCTTCAGGGGGCAGCTGGAAAGCAACGGGAAGGAGCTGGTGCTGCCCCGTGTTGCCCCAGCTGCAGTGCTGGAGCAGCCCCTCTCCACCCGCTCCTGAGGGATTTTCCTTCCTCCCTCCCCGCTTGCCCCTAGGAGCGGCTGCAGCCCCTGCAGTGGCTCAGCCTGGCTGCGCAAGGAGCCCAGGGCGAGGTTTAAGGCAAGGAGAAAGTGCAACTCGCGGCTGAAGCTGCTTCCCTCGGGAGCCCCGCTGGTTCCGAAGGCAAACGCGGCAGCTCCTCAGCAGCGGTGCGGTGGCAGAAGCATCTCAGGCATCTCCCACCACGATCACAATGCAAACAGCAGCATTCGCTCTGACGGGTGCAGCCTAAGGCTTCTGAGCAGCCACCGGGCACCCCCTGCTCTTGCCCTTGCAGCTCACATTCGTGGCTTCAGCAAGCCTGGCTCCGCTCTCGCTGCTGAGCTTCCCTCCTCCAGAGATCAAAGGCAGGGTCTGGAATTTAGCAGAGACCCAAGCGGGGTCACACAGCAGCAGATACGCTGCTTCCGCCACCCTACAAGCATGTGACGGGCGCGCTGCTGCGGTTGTGTACGTGTAGAGGTTTGAGCAGCGCCGGTATCCGCGGCTCTCGGGGACCGTGGCACCCGTGCTGCCCTTTCTGGGCACCGCCGCTGCTCCCGGGAGCCCCGCTGACAGCCTCCGGCAGCAGGCATGGCACGCCTTGGGCACTGGGGACACTGCCTGCCGACTGTCATCACCAACGCACAGTCTGGAACTGCAAGGGGTGCCAGGCACCTGGAGGCCACCTCTCTGCCACGTCAGGCACGCGGGGCCACCTCTTCGCCAGCCTTCTCCTCCCCGCCCTCTCGGTAGCCACGCTTAGAAAGCGCGTCCATTCCTGGGGCAAGGGAGAAGGGGCCAAGGCACCGTAGCCGTGCCCTGTAGGTCTGCAGGCCCCCTGGGCTGGTGTGTGCTGTAAGGCCTGGAAATGCCGATGAAAATCTCCATCGAGACCAAGAGCACCCACCCAGAGACCAGCAAGCTGTCCCCGGGCACTTTCAATCTTAGACTCCTGGAAGAAGAAACAGTTGGTGTCCAGGGAAGAAGCCTTAGGACAAGGTGAGGAAGCAAAGCTCTGAGAGCTGGCAAGCCATAAAAATGGTTCATGTAGAGGAGGTGTGAAGGAAGAGGGTCCTGTGATTTGGTGCTATTAAGAGAAAACATTCACTGGCAGGCAAGGGGAAAGGAGCTGGGTGAACAATCCTCTTGCAAGAAAGACTGGCGGTACTGTAGGAAGGGCAGCAGCTGCCTGCACACCAAGGTTTCAGACACGTTGGCTCAAAAAGCCCACACTCAAGTGACCAGCACAGTGCTGCAGGTTGCTGCAGAGCACGGAAGCAAACCAACCACCACTGAGGTTTCTCAAGCTGTAGGTTTTTCTCCCCTCCCCATTCAGGAGCTTCAGCCAGAGTCTGCAGTGCCTGCAGCTGGAAAACAGACTGTCCTGGGGACACCTGGCAAAGCATCAAGCACGCCAGTTCCCTAGCTACACGGTTGTCACAACTTCAGCAGCACACTTTAACCTTTATGCTTTTCATGGGTAAGGAAGGTTCTTTGCTCGGCCAAGCCCCGTCCGTTCTCCAGGAAACTCTATACCTCGTCTAAATCGAGCAGCGCGGCCGCGGGGCAGCTGGCTGCCAGACGGGAACAACATCCCCACCTGAATCCCGGCCATGACGCTGTAACACAAGCCAGCCGGCCTGTCCCTGTAGGGACCAACCCAGACACGCGGTCGACAGCTTAACTGCTTCCATCAGCACTCCGCACTTCCCTGGACGAGCTGCGATCCTGTCGTGACAGCTCTGATCAAGGCGATGGGGAAAGACGAGGAAAAATCCTAACTCCAGAGGAGGACCTTCCCAGAGCTAGGCTGCAGCTCGAGAACAGGCACTAACAGCGGTGTCACCAGAAGGACCGGGCACAGCTCCACAGCCCTGGAAAGATGGGAAGAGCAGGGACGAGTCCCGCACCCGCTCTGCCCACGCGCAGAGGTCGAGGCAGCGTGCTGCCCGCGCCAGGCTGGGCGCCTCTGCTGACAGGCGCTGCCCGATAGCGCCCGGGGGGCTAGCACCGACAGGCAGTGAGTTATCCCAGCAGGGAAGCAAATGAGAACCGAGGCTGAGGTTCTGAGAGCGTAATCAAACCTTTTAATAAGAATCTCCTTCACCAGCTAACAGCTTCTTCCAGTTCTCTGCTACCCTGCAACATAAAGTCCAGGAAAACATTACCTTTTAATTCCAGTTCTAGCCTGAGTTCAGCAAATTACTTCACAGAAACAACTGAACTTAGAAGAACAGCAGAGAAGATTTTGTACCAGAGTTTTACCCAGTTCCACTTCTACTTGATTATTCCTGGTCCCACTCACCATCAAGGCATCCTCATAAAGATGATGAGGATTGATTTTTTTTAAAAAAAAAAAAAACCACAAAAATCACAGAATCTGAAATTGTAAAACCCACTCAGCAAGAAAACAGATTTTACATCAGTTTGTCAACCTACCCTAACTCTAAAGGCATGTGCTAAAACACTTGGTTAAATCCTGCTCTACTGCTCCAGTCCTGCAGCTTTCTTCCCCCACTTCCACTCGGGTGGGACTGCACCAAGCACCTGCCCACTTCACTCTTGAAGCCTCAACCGAACCCCTTCGTCACTGACATTCAGCTCCACCAAAACTCCCATTATTTATTTACACGTTTTCCTACATCAAAGCAGTTTCTTGAGCACGCCAACACTTCCCTCCTAATTAAGAGGGCAGCTTACACTAACTGTGCTCCATCCACCAGCTTGAGAACCTGCTGGGTGACTCCCGCCAGGCCCACCAGACACCCTGTACCGCATATGGCAGGGCAGCCTGAGGCCCCTTTCACTACGTTTGCAGTGTATGGGGAATATAAGAGGCCATGGTTGCAGGAAGAGGTAATATCTTTTATTAGACCCAATGATATAGCTGGAAAAAACTGACAAGCTGTCAGGCATATGAACCCTTCCTCAAGTCTGAAGCAGAAGCCATGTAAGGCTGTCACGGAAATCCAGTTGCTCCATCATTCACGGATCGATATCTGCTCCAGCTCAGCAGCCTTGTTATCTTGCTTGCCTCTACATTCTTCCACAGATCAGCATTCAGGCTTTCCTCTGACTTGCTATGAATATTTACAGCTCCTGCTGCCCACACACTGCCTGCTTCACAGGAACTGGCATTTAAGGCTGCAGAAGTTTCCTTGACTGCACATTCAAGGTCCCAATTTCTCTGTCTAGCAGATCAGATGGAACAGCTCCACTGCGACAGCAACAAGTTTAGGGCAGACTGAGGAAAAATCCACACACCTTTTGTCAGATCCAGGCAGATCTGAGCAGTTTTCAGGACGAGAATATTTACAAGTTCTTCTTGCTCCTGTCATTCTTGTAAACTGTATGCCAGCAGGGCTGGCAGTAGTCACTTGTGATAGTGTCACTCCCCGGCAAAGCCACCCTCAGTTCAGCAACGTGGGGCTATTGGCAAAGTCAGTAAAAAATGGCTTAAGCCACCCTGTATAACTAAGTCAATCTTTCAGGCGCAGCTCTATCACAGACATAAGATCCTCAGGAAAAGCCAAAGCTTAGGCTAGAAGGAGCCTTGCCTCTTAGCTTACCACTTCAAAGAGACTATGCTATCACACTGTCATTCACCTTTTAGTACGAACATACTTACACAAAATCCCTTGTTCTTGAGTTCCTCAGTCACTCTCTAACTTCGCAATACTTTAAAAAAAAAAACACAACTAAACAAGAATCCTTATATCCTTACACTTTCAGTGGAGATTGCTTGGATTAAAAGGAGAAAAAGTAGAGTTGAAGTTTGAGGCTAGTGCTCTTTCACAGAATATTGTAGAAAGGTTTGAGTTGGAAGGGACCTTAAAGATCATCTGGCTCCAATCCCCCTGCCCTGGGCAGGGACACCTTCCACTAGGAGAGCTGAAGTTTAATATACTTGTACAAAACACTTGCTCACTGCTGGCAGTAGACTGCAGCTGCTGTTCCTATTTAACAATAAATACCCCTTAAGAGTACTTTTCAGGAAAATTCCTGAAAAACACCTTCAGGTATAGTAAATGTTCATCTTTCAATTTAGCTCTTGAAGGGCTTTCTGCCTCTCCCATCTCTCAAGATGAAGGAAAAGCCTCCACAGTCTTACAAGTCTTGAAAGCCTATCCCAATGCTAAGGGAAGAAATCATTCTTAGTGAACTTTAATCTAGATTTGATCACCTCTTTAACAATGATGGAAGTTTTCTCCTCTAGCACATTAGAGCGTTTGGCCTATATTTAGTTCTGCTAGCTGCACTAGACTGGCTAGGAGACAATGCATCTTTAGCCAAGATAATTGTGCTAGCATGAGCCAGGGAGGCAGCAAACAGCAAGAGTCATTTGCCAGTTAACTGGTTCCCCAAATAGAATGACTTCAGCTATAAAACAGCTGAAGGTTTAATACTCTAATATACACAGGGAACTACTTTAAAGTGTGGGCAAGATTAATATTAGCATTCATCTAAACATCAACAAGACAGACCTGCAATATGCTGGCTTGTGGAAGCCTCATATTACTCAACAAAACTCAAACTTATATATACTAAAAACCTAAGAGACAGAAACTTGAAATCAATACTTAGATGTACAAAGACAAGGCAGCTCTTCCAGATGTGCACATCCCTGTAGCTTGAGTGCCCTTTACCAAAAACTCTTTTGCAGGAAGGGGATTCAGCCTGCTAGCAGGAGACAGCAATCAGATTATGAATTTTTATTTAGTTCAAGTACACAATGTTTGTATACAATATCAAAACCTGGTTTAGTCTTTAGAGACCAAGATGTCTAGATGTGAAATGAGGCCATGGAGACTGTATGGCACTCCCTGTATGCTGTGCCTCAGCCACCTGCCTCGGATGGAGATAAGCCACTCAATATAACAATAATGGAGCCAAGTGTAAGAGTTGAGACTGAGGAGTCACTAAAAACTGTTCCCTCTCTGCCTGTCAAGACTGTGCAGGAGGATGGGCTCTCCCTACTATCACACATGGATGCATATTAGCACCGGAATCTGTCTGAGAAGTTTGGAGACTTCGGCATAGTCAGTGGCTGGTCACTGGACTTCACTTCTACGCCACGGTATCTGCGTATTGGGTTTGCCTTGTGAACCTGTGAAAACCAAGGACAAAATGAAGCACATGGTTGCAGTTAAGCTGAAGCTGAAACATGCAGGCCAGCCATCAGTGGGACGCAGGCAGGCATCTGTCTGCAAGATCACCACACTGCCTCAGGCACTGAAGTGAGCCACAAGGAACACGCAAGACACTTTGGGGCTGTGCGTTTTACGAGGATTACTCTGCTCCAACAACTAGATGTTTACAGCTCTGAAAAATCATCAGTTGCCTCAGCTGCCTTTTTTTTTTTTTTGAAAAACAGTTGTGACATTAGTGAGGAGTTGGTTTGTGACAGGGAAACTTGAAAATACAGTCTTAAGGCAGCTCAACATTGACATTAGCTCCTTTAGTACATTCACACATCCCTTCGGGTCCCTATTTAGAAATAGCTCACTTACCAGTTCTTGTCTTAGCTTAGCAATTTCCTCCTTTTCACGCTCTTCTTCTCGTTGTCTGGCCTGTTCTTGAAGCCTTTCCCTTCTGGCTTCTATGTTTGCCAATCGCTTTTCAAACTCCTGTCGCTCTTTAGCTCTTTTTTCTGTTGCCAGCTCAAAACTTTCAGGAACTACAGAACCAGAAAGGCTCTCTAAGTTTAGAAATAGAGGGGATAACATTGGTGCAAAGGCAGTCAGGTAAAGCAGAGCAGTACTAGTGTCAAACAGAAGCCTCCCTCTAGAGTGCTTCACCTTGCAAGGGTAGTTAGTAAACAACTCTGGGGTTCTGGGGAAAAGAAAAGCTTACAGCCAAATGCGAGTAGTGCTAACGCAGATGCTACCTCTGCCACAGGTGTTCTCATAGGAGGGAGCAAGCACACAATTGTTAGTACAAACAAGTTTTTGGCTAGTTCCATACCCTATGAAGTTTCTAGCTCCATTCAAACTAAGCTATAGATGCCTTCATCTTATTACAAATGGGAAGAAGACTGACAGCTGCTGCAGAAATGCCATCTGTCTCTACAGGGAGCTCCTTGCATAGTATTTACCCTTATCCCAAGCTAGTACACATCAATCATCTGCCAATTGTAGCATAGCTGTTAAAAACAGCTGCCATGTTAGTACAGGACAGGGGGGCAGTGGAGAGGAAACTCCTCCGCTCCCTGGGGACACAAGCTGTTAGGGAATTAGTTGATTAAGTGCACAGCACTATTGGCTGTGCTGATAAAGAAAGAGGCATCAGCCAGTCTAAGCATCATTTAATGGCATCAGTTCTGAATTATCAGCCAAGCCTGTGTAGCAAGTACTTTAACTCTACCTGATAACAGCTTATTTTCCTTTTTAGGCACAAAAGGCTCCTGGTGCACCACTACATTGGGACGAGCTTTAAAACATGCTGCCTCTTTCTGCCTTTTCAAGTCTTCTTTAAGCTGCATGAGAAGAGAGCCTGTCAAGTTCCAGGCATAACAAAAGCACCATCTCCCCCCACCCAGAATTCAGCACTCCTGACACTGGAAAAGCCAGTTTGAATTCTGATCAAATCACTTGCATAGATAAAGACAAAAAGATGCATTACTTCTTGCCTGCCAGTTACTTTTGCCCCCAAAAGGGCCTGAAGAACAGCTTCAGATTACAAACCAGGATAATTTTTAAGTGTCCATTGAAGACTTCACATAAGAAAAGCAATATATTATTTATATGTCAATAAATCCTCCAGCGCAGAGATGGTCAAAGGGATTCAGCTGTACATGGTTGCTACTTAGAAAATACCCCACAGCTATTCATGCAGTCACGGTAAGTCCCATCACTCACCATAAAGAGGGAAAGAAACCTAAATCACCAGTCCCTAACTCATAGCACAAGTCTCATGCCAAGGACAGAATAATTCATTGCTTAAACTCAGATCCTAATTAAACTCAAGCAGGACACTTGCTGAAGTCAAGCACAATGTCATCAGTTACTTCAAGTCTGTTCAGACCCGTTATCTTTATTATCCTACCTGCTGCTTCCAGCTCTCTAGCTTGGCAGCTCCCCTTTCATCGACCTGTAGGTTGAATGGCTCAGGCTGAGTGGGGTTTTTGACCTTCTTTTCTGGCAGTTTAACATGGTCGAAATAAGGCAGAGGTAGCGCCTTGAACTTTGGCACCTGAAAGAAAGAGCTTGAAATGTTCCTTGCCATTTCCTCAAAGGCGTGAAGCTTTGGGTGTTTAACAGCCAACAGCAAAAGGCAAGTCCTGCAACACTCTTTTCACTTAAGGAGTGGAATAGAGGGTAGTTTTTAGCTCTTACCTCTTCCTTCTGCAATTCTTCTATTTTTTTCTCTTTTTGTATTAGCCGCTCTCTGTCACGGGAATCAAAAGAGAAAGGGCAAACTTCCACATGCCTCTGTTCTGGCATTTTAGGTTTGAAGGGCACTCCGTAATGTGGCATAGGGTTAGCTTTGATCACAGGGACCACTTCTTTTTCCTAAAGAGATGTTAGCGTTAAAATCTGACACAGCACTAGACTTTGGATTTTTACAGAAATACTACAACTCCTGCCACAAAGACTAGAATTCTCGTAATAAGGGTCACAACAGCATCAAGAAAATTCTGGATACTGCAAGAAGATAGTGAACCAAGTACCAACATTTTACAGGCATCCTAAACCACAGGCAAGTTTTTCCTCTTTGCAAAGAGGTATCAGTTCTAGTACTCAACCAAAATTAGATTGTAATTCTTTAACCTCCTCTTCACAAGAAGGAAAGGAAGAGCATGAAGTATCCTGAATCCTGCACCCCAGCTCTGGGGATCTAGAGTGACTGAGGTGATAAGAAAAGTCATGTGCAATATCTGCCCTTCTAAGCAACAAACAGAAGGCCAATGTCCTTTATCCTCTAGAAATCTAAGTAGAGTTTACTTTCCTCATTTGTAGCAGCAACACCTCAGCCTAGTCAGTGGCCTTATGTTTACAATAAATTACTTCATTTTGTATGAGAATTCATTTTTTGTAAAATGAGCAGCAACTAAAATCTTTAGCAGGGAATGGCACAGAGAAAGGTGACCACTGGGGAAACTGCCTAACAGGAGGGAAGGTGCTAGCCAAACCAGAGCATCACACCCAACTGGCAAACATATGACAGGCTGGCTGAGGCAGTCACCGTGGTGGGACAGGAAGGCTTGACAACACATGCATAACCATTACCTTTTCTTCGTCTCTGCTAGGCATTCGGGTTCTGCTTTTCAAGGCAAAGACCGGAGACTTGGGGACTGTAACAGGAAGCACTTTCTTCTCTGGAACACCCTGTTCAGAAAAGTCAGTAAGGAGTCACTCAAGCTAACAAGAAATGCTACAGAGAAACAATCTGATATAACACAGTATGTACTCACTACAGTTCTTACCCAACGACAGACATTTACTGAAGGTTATTAAATACATAATGCAACATAGCTAAGGACATTTTGAAGCTAATTGCCACCTTAGTGCTAATTCCTGGGTCTGGGTATTACTAAACTTCTTACCACAATGTCCTCCAGGATTTTAGTTGGACATGGCCTGGAATGGAATTCAAAGTGCTCTTCCTCCTGCTGCTTCTTACTCTCACGCTCCTGAATCCTTTTCTCTATTTCCAACTCAAAGCCAATGGGCTGCGTGAGTTCCTTCACGGGGGGTTTCTTGGGCAGGACTGGTCCACCCTCTAAGATTTTGTGATCAAGCTCTCGTGCTCTGAATTTGTACCTACACGGGAATAAGAGAAAGTTATCTACACATGTTATGTGGCAAGATGCAGCTTCTAGCAAATGGCTTCTCACAGTACAAGACAGCAATAGTCAGGTACAGAAACAGTTGTGCCACATGCATAAGTTGCATTGTGTGCAGCTCTAGTTAGTAACTCTTTCGCTTTTGAAACAGCAAGACTTAAGGACCACCTTACAGATTGCTTTCTTGGAAATCCAAGACTGACTACAGGAGAGTTTTGAATTGTATGCAGGCTGTACTACTATACTGGTTTGCTTTACTAATCATAAGCTGTGCTTAAAGACCAGCTTCTCTTTTTGAAGATCATCTTCTTCAAAATAAATTGGCTACTTTTACATCCCTACATTCACTGCCATAGGCTTATGCACAACCTAGAAGAAGTGCAAGTGTTTTTATGCTACTCATTCTTTTACACAAAAAAGGTGTTCCTGAGAAGTGGCATTTTGGATATTATTTCTAGTGCAGTACAATTCTCTCAGAGGACTACAGTCAACCTTTACTTACTGTTGAATTTTCTCTATTTCCTCTGCTTCTAACTCTGCTGAACTCTTGCAGGTGGCAGGTCTGAACCGATGCTTTGTTTGAAGCACCGGCGTTTTAGGGTTTGTAAGCCGAGCCTTCACTGGCTTTCCTTGAACTGGGCCTAGAAATTCAAGGTGCAAAGATGAGCACTTAATGGCAAGGCCTGCAACAGACAGACTGTTTGCTCAGCACAGTAACCAAAGCATCTTTCTTATTCTACCACGACCTCTGTGGATAGATAGCTTTCTGGCTGGACATAGCCAGGACTGCTCACCTTCATCAGATTTCCTGCTCCTCAAATGGTAACGAGAAGGTGTGCGTTTCTGGAATGCTTCGACCTGCTGAGCAAGGGACACATATTCTGACGTGGTTTCTTCGAGTTTTCTTTTGTTTCCTTGGGACAGATTGAAAGGTTTGGGGATAGTGGGTCCCTTCGGCATTCGCACCTGGAAATGAAAAACTGCAGTCATTATGGCCATTTCACAGAAGGATGCTTCAATAATGCTTCCTTTCCTCACTGATATGCAATCTGTCCCTTCACCTTAAAAAAGAAGGCAATGCTTAACATTAGACATAAGTCTCTTAACTGTCTGAACATGCATGTGCTAGTCACATCAAGAAACTGTATGAGGTGGAAGACTGAAGCATAACCTGACAGCAAAATCAGCAGATCTGACATTAAAGGACCCATTTTTTTTTTTTCCAAAAGTGTCCTTTAGCATTGTGTAATCTTGACACACAGTAAAGTAATGGTTGCGTATGTACAACACTCGCCTCTCCTACGTATCTACCAGTTGAGAGGGTTACTAGCAGCACGTGCAAAAGCAGAAAGGTAGTGGTGTCAAGAATTAGTCAGCTGACTGCTGGCAATACTGATTCTTACCGGAGAAGGAGGATGCTTCCTCAGTACTGCTGCAAAATCCAGCTCCTTATACTCATTCTCAGGCTTGCTTTCCACATGTTGTTTAATTCTATTCTCTGTGCAGAAGTGAAAGTCAATTGGTTTCGTTACTTGACCAACAGTTCTCTTCACAGGTTGTCCTAAGGAAGAAGAGCACATAAGGTCTGGAAGCCTTTTAGGGTGGGATCAGGGTAGGATTTTGGGGAAAAATGCATTTAATTTCTAATAGCTTGAGCAGTTTTCAGAGAACTCATCTATCTTTCAAAACATGACAAAATAAACTACTTCCAGTTAGTTTAGGGGCAGATCTAGATTAAAAGCTACCTAAACACTAATATGTTGTACAAAGTCTGGAAGGTTTCTTTTTCAGAGGTACTTTTGTACAGCTCCATGCAGCACTCTTCTTATGAGTCCAGTACAGCTCCAGCTTGCAATTCAGCTAGAGCTCACCTGCTCCAGCAATAGCTGCTTTCAGGGACTCCTCATTCTTCTTCCGCAGCTCCATAACCTCCCGCTGCAACTGCTGCATCTTTTCCAGCTCCTGCTCCTCTGTACTCTTCAGCTTGCCAGAAAGATTGGTCCTCCTGCAGAAGCACATTAAAGACTGAGATATGCCTTCCTGCTTCACTGGTTATTAGCGTATAAGAACATGCTTATCTCTGACTTTACTGCAGAAGCATCACACTTTATAAAGAGATATTCTTCAGAAAAGACCTCGAGGAAACAAAATCCCAACAGGAAGCTGGCAGCTAACTGCCGTCCTGCATATCCATTCACTATACGCATGCTTCAGCATTAAAGAGAACTTTTTCCTCAAATCAAAAGAAAAAGTTTTCCTTTGCACAGGAGAAGCTGGTGAAACACATTTCGTCCGAATATTGTTGCCTTGATCTGGTGTTCACTAAATGCAATACCATCACATGCTAAATTGAAGTAGAAAACATTCTAGCCAGGGCTGTCAACTAAATCAACTACCATTAGCAAAGACAAGCTTCAGTCACAAAAAAGCTACGTACTTTAACATCGTTGGTGTGGAGGGCACGGTCAGTTTGCTTTTCCCTCTTCCTGGGGAAGAGTCAAGTTGATGCAACGGCTCTTTCTTTGGGGATGCTTCTGTCAGCTTCTCTCTGCTGCCAGAACTAAGGTAGCATATTGTTAGGACAAACCACTCAAGTTAACTGTTCCGCTCTAAATGAGAGATCACCTCCAGCTCTCACCACCACGCATTACAACCCAGCACCTGGTGAGTTCTAAGGTATGCCAGAGTGGCCTTACCTCACCAAGGGCCCAGGTATAGACCGTCTAGTTTTCCCTGGTACTTTAAGGCTGTAGAAGGGAAGATTAATTACTGAGTTTTAGAACTTAGGCTTTTTCTTCTGAGGAGGTAGGAGTACTGTAATTCATCCATATAAGGCAGTGTTTGAAAGATTGCTTTTTTAAAAAAAAAAAAAAAAACAATTTCCTGACCTTAAGCTTATCACCATACAATATCTTAGTGGTTAAGCTAATTTGAGAAATATTTTAGCTGCAACTTGTTCATAGCTTATGACTGCCTGATGACCTCCTGATGGACAAGTTAAGCCTAATTTAAGCTAGCTGACAGACATCGAGTATGTAATAAGAAGCTTCAGAAACCCAAGCTTATTTCATTGACACCTCCACACAGAGCACTGCCTTCATGTCTTACAGCCATTTCTTCTCATTTATGGAACCAGTATCTGGAATCAGGTTTAGGTCACCTGCCCCTAACCTTCTGCATTGCTCTCTGTGAAAACCCTTTCAGCCAAATGGAAATCCTTTCAAAAGAAGTGGTTATATCCCCCTTCTCAGCCCCCAACAGAAGGTCTTTGATGACATACATTCTCATTTTTTTCAGGGGTGGAACCTCTTCCTTGTTAGCCAATGCAATAGCATTTTTCTCCGCTTTTACTCTAGCTGGCTGTTTGCGTTGCTGTGTTTTTCTCTGCTTTGTAGCTGGTCTTCTACCCGCTCTAGAGTGGAACAGAAAATGGAGGTTAATATTCCCAGGGGTCTGAGAAGACACAGGGTCAGCATAACACTATGTTAGTGCATTACCTAGCCCCAATATGCTCTGTGCAAGCTGTGTGCTTAACATAATAATCCAAATGCAGCATTAATGACTGAAGTTTTACAATCCACAAACTTAATCTTCTTTGGTGTATGAGTGCACAGAGCCCCTTGCATTCATATCAAGAATGAGTTCTGCCCAGCTCAGTCAGATATAAACAAAGAAACTTTATAAGCCACCTCAGTTTCAGATATCCTCACATTCCAGGAGCTCCCAGTGCTTGGAGTCTCATTTGGCAAGTATGTGAGACACTGCATTACATTTCCACCCCTAGAGATTGCCCCTTCAGCTTAGCAAGCAGATCAGCTATCCCAATACACGATCTCTGTGCTGGAGAGCCTCAGTCCCTTAGGATAACCCCAAAACAGCTAGAACTGCAAATACTGAGAGCGAGGACCTGCTTAGGTACACCACCACCAACCCAACACAAGTATTTCACCTTTGAGAGGCCTCTGCAGGAGCAGCAGCTCTCCAGCTCGTCAGGGATCCAACAATATTCTGAGGAACCACATTGGCCTGCACATTTTCTGCTTCACCATCCTCTTCACCATGGCTTTCACCTGAGAACAGTGACAAAGGTCAGCTCATATAGGACACACACAGACACACACAGACACACACAGACACACACAGACACACACAGACACACACAGACACACACAGACACACACAGACGACCTTGCTAGTCAATCTATGAAGATGGTCCCAGAAGAGCCAGACTGAGGCCTTTTCATTTCCCTAGTAAAAAACAGGTGAAGCTTATCCCCTCCTCCCCACCCTGTGCCAGCTTACTCATTGTTATTCCTTGTGATGTGACAGAAGAGAGAACAATATCAGGCTTGGATAAAGCAGGGCTGTTCTGCAAGACCTTTGCCAGATTTTCCGCGGGAGGAACATTCTCCAGATTTGCTTGTTGGTCTGTGAGGAAAGAGCCTTTCAGTACACAGCCTACATTAGGAGTTTATAACAATACCTCCACATACCATTATGATGTTAACAAAGCCATCCATCAAGTTACAGATCACGATCAAAGTTCAAATACAAAAACAAAACAACAAAAAGCAAGCATGATGAATGATGCAGTCAACAACACGACTAATCCACTGGCACAGAAGCCAAGCCCCAAACCAGCACCACGCCAAGCCCTCATCCAAAGAGAAATCAAATCCGGGAGCTGGAAACAACTTACCAAACCAGGAGTCTGCATTGTGTACGTCGTCATCGCTCAAAGTCGCAAAGTTGATGCAAGGGTTTGGGACATCAAAGGAATAGCGAGATTCCGGGTGAGACATCTTCACCTCCACGCTGTCCTTGGGAATCCTCCACGTGCACTGTTACAGTCCTTTAGACAACAAGCATCGATCGCCTGTTACACCAAATCCCAACAGACGTGTCAGCCACCCACACCATTCTCTACCTCTTTCCCTCCTTGTTGTTTCTAGAGACAGATGCCGAGACAGTCTTTGGTACGTTTTCCTGTCTCATGATTCACAGCCTTTGGACGGAACGGCTCATAAGCACTGCAGGTTCAAAACCATCAAAAAGGCTGTATTTTGAAGGTTTTCTTTGTACCTGTAGGTGCTAGAAGTGTATTTTCAGAAGGAAGCAAGGTACAAAGCTTTTCCAGAGAGGGACTGATTTGCCCTTCCCTCCCTGAGCACACACAGCAAAGAAGAGTTCTTACAATTACCAGTGTCTAGATTTATAGAGACAGAGCCTGGCAATGAAGCGGATTCCAGGGCACTGCAAAGCTCCATCTTGCTCCCTCTGAAGGGCTACAAACAAGAACTAATAACACTCTTCTGCAGACAATATCAATTTCCAAAACAGAAGAGAGCCGTACAGTTACTGCAAGAAGTAGGAAGAAGACAGCAGAGGGTCCTTGGCGAGTCCCACGGCACTCCCCCGAGAGGCTGGCCAGGCTATCGACAAACCAAGCACTGCGAGAGTGTCAAGACAGTCCCTGCAATTAATTAGTGGAGCACTGACAGCAGCAGGAGTCCCTGTGTCAACAGGTGTTATTAAACATGAGGGAACAGGAATAAAGCCAGCAACTAAGTTATAGATCTGCAAATTGCAACAAAACCTTTTTGCAAAGGTGTTTTCATGATGCCTCACAGCTGCAAGGCCAAGCCCAGGAGTGCATGTTATAAAACACTCCAAAGGAAATCACCTGAACTTTGCTTTTTCGGGCCCGACCAATTCTAAAGCAGCACATTCGTAATCCACAGCCTTAGACCTCAGCCATCGCTGACCACGCGTAGTTCAACCTAGACAGCATGCTCCACAAAGAAGAAAACGTTGAGGAGCAAGTCAAAGCAACGTTTGGGAGGGACCACGCTGCTCGCAGCCACCAGCCCTACCTCCTACAGCAGCGCGTTAAGGGGAAGGATGCCACCACAGAAGCACCATCTGCATGGCTGAAGATGTCCGGGTAAGACCCAAAGAAGGCAAACAGAAGAATCGGAACCAAAACCAACTGTAATTGAGCTCAAGACATGGCTGGAATTGAATGCTTTCCTACCGCCCTCAATCAAGATAGGGTTTCTGTCAACACTATCCACTTTTTTAAAATCAAATGCGTCATCTGCATTCTCCCCTCACCCTGCCCAATCAGTCCCCCGAGCTGGAGCACCGGGCATCGTGTTTCACAGCTACTTGCATCTCCGCTAGACCACTGCAGAGCTGCAGAACTTCACATTAGCCAAATCATTTCCAACTTTTTCCTGTGGAAAGTCCACATTCTGTCCTGGCTTGAGCAGCCCAGGAGGAACGCCTCGCCACCGAGCCCCTCCTCTCCCCAACTCCCCAGACCAAACCAGAGTCAGCCCCAAAAACAACAGGAACACACCAATACCGTGGTTTCAAACACCAAGTTTCCTGAAGGCTGGGAAAAGTCATTCTGAATGAACTGCAGGGAGCCTGCTCCGGCCAGATGAACTCATGGCACCCCCTCACGCGTCCCCGAGTCTCGCACCGGACGGGCATTGCTGGGAAGCAGCAGCTGGCTGACGGGCAGCTCGCTCCTCTACCCGTGGGCTCAGCTTGGGACTGAGCTCCCGCAGGCAGGGAAAGTTCAGCGATTTATTGCTCTGACATTCACTGCAGGGGAGCCTGTAGTCAAACCAGGCTCAGCCAGGTACAGCTCAGCCTGCTGCCCGCTCCCTTAACGCGTTTTAAAACACCCAATCATAATTTGAGGGCAGAATCGCCACCGTCTCAATCTTTTCTTTAAAGACGGGAAGCAAAACTCTCTCCTCCACAGGAAGTGAGATGCAGAAATTTCTCCTCATTAATAGGTACTTTACCTCATTAGCAGGCACAGGCTGCAGTTACAGGCACATTAATCCTACAGAAAACCATGGGGTACCAAAGGGTAACCCCGCTCCGCTGACACCAGCGCGTGCAGAGCCGCGGAGCCCGCAGCCCCTCCTGCAGGCTGGCAGAGAGCTGCACACACCAGCCCTGGCTCGGGAAGAGCATGAAGGAGGGAGGATGCGGTGCTCTCGCTTTCAAGAGCGGCCGCATAACTAAAACCTTAGGTCTCTTCCTCTCCTCACTGACCTGAATAAGCTACTCACAGACACGGCCCCACACAGTTTCTGTACGGAGCAGCAAAGCCACATCCACAAAGATGGACAGACCAGGGGGTTCTCTACTCATCGGCTTTCTTTTGAGTAACTACCCTTTGGCACGTCCCAGAAGAGTGCCTTGGCCTGGTTTACATTAGTTGGCTTCGAGAAAGGATTAAGCTAAATTGGAACAAGCATTCCTATCCCAGAATAAGACTGATCCAACAGCAAGTGCAATAGGTATTTTGGAATAACTTCACACCTCGCTCTAATCCAAATTAGCTTTAAAACACTGACATGATTTCATCACAGCTCTGCTCGGCGTCTTTGTTTCAGTGCAGTAGTGAATTTCTTGCCAAAAACATTGAGGCTGGACATATCCCGAGAGGAGTAACTCCAACGAGCGCTCCAACCTAGCACAGTACTGGCCTAGCTGCAATACGTGAAACTCAGCACCAAGCATGTGGTGAGGGAACAGTTCAGCTACACAAGCATGATCTAACCTAAAGAGCCTCTTATTTTAGAGCAGCAGACCAGTGGTCATCAAGCAACACAGGGGCAGCTCCCGCTGCCTGGGACGAAGGACCGGCTCAGCCGTAGCAGCCTGCATGTCGCAGAGAGGAAGCGGAGCTGCAAGATAAAACTGATGTCTGGGGGAGAGAGAACGGAGGAGCTGGGGGTTGGGGGAGCAGCAAGGGGCTGATGGACGGAGGGCGCAGGGAAGATCTGTTCTCTCTTGCTGTCTTGCAATGTGATCGGACATGCCCCTGGTCAACTCAGGACGCCACATCACCACATACTATGGGAGCTTCTTAAACTACAGATGTTACTTCCCACCAGGTTTGGAAAGGGAAAAATAGTGCCAGATGCACAAAAAGGACACCCCGAGTTAAATCAGTAGATGAGTCTAAAGCCAGCTGAGTCGCATGCCCGAAGACCCACGATGGACAGGCAGGAGCAAGCAAGAGAAGCTCCCTCAGTGCTGAGGAAGCTGCGCGACAACTTGCTGCGGTAATTCCCGTGCCTTTTGCTGGTGACTGCCATTTAAACACAGAGCACTGTGCTAACAAGGCCTCGCGTTTAATTCAGCCTGGCAGCTTCTTTATTCTTCTGCAGCACAAGGCTTTGCTTTCCTTCCCTTTTACAGAGCTGACAAAGTTCCCAGATGCTTTTCACTGGCTAATGCATAGACTGGGCAATTATAAAGGGCGGGAAGCTGCCTCTAGAGACACAGCCCTGTCACCAAAGCCCTGCAGGAAGCTATCCCATCCCAAAGCCGCCACACAAATGTCTCCAGCACAATGTGAGTAGCCAGCAGCATCCTTGCTTTTTCCTGAGTGGGGTTAACTAAACACTTTTAGGAAATTCTGGATCTACAGCTTCTCTTTCTTCTCTGGTGTTCCTCACTCGCCGCTCAAACACGCTTTTCTGCAGCACAGAATTCAGCACAATGCTGAATTCATCATCCAGGCACAGCAATGCTTCTATCCCCTCGTGTAATGCTCAAATTCAAGCTGAGACAGTCTACACGCAGGCAAGAGATGAGCACGCAGAGCTGCACAGACCGCCCTGACCTGCCATCATTTGTCTAGCACAAAGGGAGGAGCAAGGTGCCGGAGCAGCAGCTTTCCTCACAAGCAGCCTGTACTCTACCAACAGGTACCCAGAGCTGTCTCCCTTCCAACAGCCCCAAACAAACTGCCCCAACACCTCACGCTCTGTAAACGAGAGCCCACAAGTTCTAGAAGATGCAGAGGTGGCATGTTCTAACACTGAAGGAACCCTAAGCTAGTTTTAGCTGGAATAACCTCAGCTTATTATTAGCTAAATTGACGTTCCTCTGGTTCAAAACAGTGCCGTATAAGAACGGCTAACTTGGGAGCTTTTCTGTTACTTCAGTTACATTTCCCCCACTTTTCTTCCCTCCTTTTCCTAAGGAGCAATAGTTGGTTTGAGAACTGTAATTCTTCCCC
>VXAA01004990.1:47170-63672 GCA_013399115.1 Anseranas semipalmata | reverse complement strand
CGGGGCCGGGGCTCCCGGGAGGGCTGGGGGCGGCGCCGGGGGGGCGGCGCGGTCGGTTCCCTGCGTGGCTTGGATCCCAGCGCGACGCTGGGCGATGAGCTCAGTGTAACGGTGAGCTCTCGGTGCGCGTGCACAGGGGGCTGTCGCGTTAACCGTTTCTTTGCCTCTCTTTCCCTCCGGCGTTTGTCTGTGCAAAGGTCAGATGCTTTCAGCAGCCCTGAAGAAGAGCGGAGCCGGGAGCTGCTAGGCGTGCTGACCTGCTTGTACTCTGGACCATGGACTCACTGAGGGCAGCCCAGGTGTGAAAATGTCCAGCAGCAACCGGGAGTTAGTGATTGACTTTGTTTCCTACAAGCTCTCGCAGAAGGGCTACAGCTGGAGCCAGCTGGAGGAAGAGGATGAGAGCAGGACTGACTTCGCAGCAGAGGCCGAGATGGACAGTGTCCTCAACGGGAGCCCGTCCTGGCACCCGCCCGCGAGCCACGTAGTGAACGGAGCTGCCGTGCACCGGAGCAGCCTCGAAGTCCACGAAATTGTCCAAGCAGCTGATGTGAGGCAGGCGCTGAGAGAAGCAGGGGATGAGTTTGAGTTGAGGTACCGGAGGGCTTTCAGCGACCTCACTTCCCAGCTCCACATCACCCCCGGCACGGCGTACCAGAGCTTTGAGCAGGTAGTGAATGAACTCTTCCGCGATGGAGTGAACTGGGGTCGCATCGTGGCTTTCTTCTCCTTCGGAGGGGCGTTGTGTGTGGAGAGCGTTGACAAGGAGATGCGGGTATTGGTGGGACGCATTGTGTCTTGGATGACCACGTACTTGACCGACCATCTAGACCCCTGGATCCAGGAGAACGGCGGATGGGTAAGAACTGCTCTCTCCGGTGGGGTTGGCTCCCTGCGTCCTCCTAGCCCAAGGCCAGCAGCAGAGCTGGTCAAAGCAGGGTGCAGTAGCAGCTCCCTGCGGTGTTTGTGCTAGCGCTTGTCCTAGACCTTGCAGGGCGAAAAATGGGTGCATGGCCTTTCCCTCTGTGTTCTCAATGCTCTGCCACAGGAGCGTCAGTCCACTGTGACAAAACAAAGAGTTGATGCTGGATTTGGCCTTCTTCATCCCTTTTTCTCCTCCTCCTCCCTGGTTGTTACATAAGAGACCCATTTTCCCAGAGCCTTTGGAAGCATAATGTCATCCAAGCCTGTTCTTCAAGTGGGAGCGCTTGCTCCTGGGCACGTTCCTCATGCCATTTAACAGCGCGAGCGGAGCTTCCTCCCTCTGAGCACGCAGCACTGCTCCGGGCTGGCCTTGTGGTCTGGTGGGGTAATAGCTGCTGCTTCCTTCTGGAGACGGGACCTCGTGTCCTGCTGCGACCACGGTGAGGGGAATCCTACGGCAGGTCCCCGTGGGTGGGCTGCCGGGGGCAGCTCTGCCTAAGCTGGCGTGGTGCGAGGCAGAGCTCTGCGCCAGGAGGTGCTGCATCTTCAGCTGCTTCTTGCTTGGCTTGGAGCGGTATTCCCGGCTGCCCTGAGCAGCAAACTGGAGCGCGCTTTCAGTGGTTAGGTGTTAACGTGAATAAGCACTTCTTCAGGAAGCATTCTTGAAATGCCTGGTCTGTCTGCTGGGCTGCATGGGGCTGCCAGCGGGAGGTATATAGCCTGCAGATGTTTGAGTTCCCTCTTTGCTTCTACTTCTGCATCTCAGTGATTCCCTGCTGATGTAACCTTTACTGGTGCCCACTGCAAAGAGTTCATGCTGTCAATCGTTAGCATCTAAACGGTGGGGAACTGCCTCCTTTGCGTGGCGAGCTGAGGCCTTTCAGCCCCGTTCATCCCGGCAGCCCACCGCAGGGCCCTGCAGTTGCGAGGAGGGGGCAGGAACCCTTGAGCCCAGCTCCGCGCCCCTTTGGCAGGGGGGGACCTCGGGGGTCCCCAGCTCCTTGTGCCGGGCTGGCAGCACTGGGAGCACGGGGAAGCACTGGGAGCACCGGGGCACGGGAGCGGGTGCACCCAGGGCGCAGGAATTCCTGGAATGTGGCCGCCCTGGGGCACTGCCTGGGTGGGGCTGCTCAGGCAGACGAACTCGGAGGTTTCGATTAATAACCTGGGATCTGCAGGCCGGTTCAGCTGGCCCTGTCTGGCCCATTAGCTCCCTCATCGTGCAGATAACCCCGGCCAAATGCTGAGTTCCTTCCCCCTCCCTCCAGCTTTGGCTTTTAAAGCCACAGATTAGTCTTGGAATTGAGTGATCAAATCGAGGTTTCCAAGCTAGTGTGGCTGTTGCTGTTGGTGACGGATTGGGTTGTATCCTGGAGACCTAGGCGATAATGCAATCTGATTTTTTGTAAATGAACTCTCGGGGGGGATTTAGATTAAATCACTGGTGGAAAATCACTGGTCCCTGCTTGTGGGGAATGAAATACCTCCTCCCTCTCTTCCCCACCCCCAACCAACTATCACAGTTAAGACTCCTCATTTTTTTTTGTGTCTGTCTCTAAATTCATTGTTTGTAGCAAATATTTGTTCAACAGATTGCAGGAGGGTCAGGACTGCTCCCCGTCTGACCCGCCCACCCGCTCCGGCTTTGAAGATCTGTGTTCGCTGCGCTTCCCTCCCGGGGAGCAGCCCTGCTCTCCCCTATAACCTTGAGGGGGGCTCCCGGCACCGCTGTGCGGTGGCTGAAGCAGAGCTGGGTGCTGCTGTAGTGGGGGGGGATCCAAAAAACGGGCTGGGCGGCGTGGCTGCCGCCAGCCTGCCGCAGACCCTGCCCTGGTGCTTTTTGGATGCCCCGGCTGCAGCTTTCCCCGCGCTTTGGTTTCGCCGTGCCCCTTTCCGTGGGGCCGCTCCGCTGGGCTCTAGCGTGACTCCGGCTGCGGGGAGAGAAGCGCCGGCCTGCTGCCACCCCCCTCCGAGGGCAGCGAGCCCCCGGGGCACGGCAGCCCCCTCCCGCTGTCCCGCTCACCACGGCCGGGCCCGCTGGGACAAAGCCCCCCCGGGAGGCGCGGAGGCGAGTCCCGGTGAGAGGCCGCGGCGGGCGGGAGCGCTGCAGCCCTGCCCCTGCTGGCGGCGGGGCCGGAGGGGCAAGGAGCCCCACCGCGGCTCCATCGCGGGCGTCGCGCTGCCTGCTCGCGGAGGAAGCTCGGGTTGGTTCTGCACCGGTGGAACAAAGGAGGGCACGGGACGGCTGCGGGAGCGCGGGGCTGCCTCCGGAGAGGGCTGCTGAGCGCTGCACTGGAACGGCTCTCTGGAGAAGCCGCTTTTTGAGGGAGGGGTAATGGTAAATCTCGCTGCATAATATTAACACAGGTATATTTTGGCGTGGTTTTGGCCCTGCCTTGGTTTCCTCTTCTCTCCACAGTCTGCCACTGAGGAAACAAACACACAAGAAGAACCTGGGGGGGGGTTAATAACCCGCCCTGGGCTGGGGAGAGCTGCTGCCTCCGCGAGCTGTCAGAACTGAGTGGGATGTTTCCTGGAGGCAGGTGCTGTGAGCAGCACCATGTCCCCCTGGCTGTAACCTTCACACAGTGAGGCCAGTGGCGATCGGAGGCGTCGCAGGGTGCGGAGAACTGGTCGGAGGGAGCGCAGGAGGCGGAAGCACAAGGTGAACGGGAGAGCGCGTGGCAAGCGGAGGTGTGCTGACCACGCTCAGTGTGTTTGAGAAAGGGAACTGAGCAGGAGCCCTCAGCTGGCCGTGACCCTCCCGTGGGGGACTGCCTTTCCTTCAAGGCTACATCCCCGTTAGAGTGGGGCTTCAATGCAGCGTTCTGGGGGCTTGGGATAGGTCTGTGAGCGTAGAGGCGAGGGCTTTCCCATTAGCAGAGCCTGCGGCGGAGACCAGCGTGAAGGGTTTGTACAGGGCAGGACTTGAAGCGTGCAGGATCCAGTTGCCGGTCTGTAATGTCTGCATCCCGACAGCCCGGGCTGGTTGGAGGCGGACCGACCATCTCCCGGCTGGCCCGGCGAGTCCCAGGCTGCCGGCGGGCCCCGGCCGCGCAGGGACGTGTTGTGTTGCCGGGCCGGACGTGTTGTGTTGCTCTGCGGTGAACTGGAAGCTTGCGGTTCTGTTTGGGGAAAACCCTCAGAAGATGTCAATATAGCAAACTCATTTTCTATCTTTTTAATTTTTTTCTTGAATGGTAGGAAATGACTCAGACTGTGTCATATGACAGAACGCAGCTGGGATTTCGTCCCGTGCTCTTGTTCCAACCTTCTCAATGGTTTCGGGTTGAGACCTAGACTTCGGTTCTCAGCTCTCCAGAACTGCCTTTTGGCCTCGTGCGGCTTGCCCAGGTAAATAGCACGCACCTTCCCCTGCGCCCACCACCTCGTCTCGCTGATCCTGGCTGCCGTGGTCCTTGTCAGCCCCGGCTCGCTGGGCCGTGTACGTGCGAATTTGGATTGTGCTGCTGCCATGCCCCGAGACATGGAGGGGAGCCCCGGCACGGGGCGCGCACGGCATGCGGCGAGGAGGCTCCGTGGGGAACGCAGGCACCCCAGGGCGAGCGCTGCTTTCCAGAGCTCTGCTGCTTGGACCCCACCTGAGCGGCTGTGAACGCCCCGGCCGTCGGGGGGGCCCAGGCGCTGTTAATCCTGCCTGAGCTCTCAGCCGTCAGTTCCGTGTGTTGGCCAACATGTGGCAAACCGGCTGCAGGAGGGGGCTGGCGGTAGCCGAAGATGCTCTTTGCTTTCTACTTTGTCCTCTGTGATTATTTTACGGTCTGGATCCCTTGCGGCTGAGACCGTGCCCCCGTTGGCATCACCTGCTAGGGATGACGAGGCTCTCCCCGGCCGGCTGAGCCCCTCGTGTCCCTCGGCCCGGTTCCGGCTGTTCCTGGGCCGCTGCCCTGCCCCGGGGAGGGCGGCCTGGTGCGCCCCGGTGCGCCCGGGCGGCTGCGGCCTCGCCGGTTGCCGGAGGTCTCGGCTCTGCGGATCGCTGGCAGCTCCTCCAGCTGGCTGGGGACCGGGAGGCTTTTCTGCAGCACTCTCCAGGAAATGCCATTGGAATGACTTCCCCTGCCGCTTCCTGCCCGGCCGCAGCAGCATTCCTGCCGCTAGACCATGAAAGATGCGGAGACGCGTTTCCAGAGCTCTGCTTTTCACCCCGTTTGCTTGGTTCTCCTCCTCCAGGGCCCGGCCTGTTTTCCTCGCCGCCTCTGGGCGTGTGGTGCAGTTTGATTACGTTCCTTAGATCTGTGATTAGAGCAGGCGCCTGGAAGGCAGAGCTGCGCTCTGCTGCTGTCACCGGCTGTGACTCGGGGCGGCCGCTTGACCCGGGTGCTGCAGCACAAGGGGACGACGTTTCCTCCCCTCCCAGGGGAGGCTGTGGGAACTCGAGCTCATAAAGCACTCTGAGATGCTTTAATCCAGAGCTGTGGTGCTTAAGAAACACCTGTGAAGCTGCTAACAAACTGTTTCTTACTGCTCTGTGTTCGCAGCTGCTCTGGATAACGTTGCTTGTCCTGATCACCCTGCCCTGTTTAAAGGGGAGCCGGGTCCCTCCCTGCGCGCTGCCCGGCTCCTGTCCCATCTCGGCTGCCGTGGCACGTCCCAGCAGGAGGAGCGGGAGGCAGCAGCGTGCTCTTATCCCCGCTGTGGAGCTGCAGCTTGCTGATGTGTCCGGGTGCTCAGCCGCGCTTGACGTCTGGGTGAAAATGTTGTGGAGCTCCCGCGTGCGCGTGGTTCACCTCCCGGAGCGGTGACACACGTGCAGCCCCTTAGTGATGCTTCGAGGCCTTTGCTTGAGCTTCGCTCCTTCGATTTTCGCTGCTGCTGCCCTCCGACGGGGCTGGGAGCAGGGCTGGGGAGCAGCGAGGTGCGGGCCGCTGGCTCGGTGCCCGCCTGACTCAGGGCGAAGGCACGCTCCCGCGGGGCGGCTGCTGCGCTGAGCCGCGGGAAAGCGGCCGCGTTGCCCTCCGCCCTCCCGGGAGGGATGTTGCCCTCAAACGCTATTGTTCCGAGTGACTGGAGACGAGGGCTGATAACAGAGGCATGAAAGGGAAGCGGTGTCCCTCTGTGCCAGGGCACTCCTTGGCTGGCTGCTCCGGCCTTGGACGGGGAAACCCAGTTCCTCCTCCCTGTCTCCACCTGGGGGGACGTGCAGGGAGGCGTCCGCTGCTGCGCGAGCTCCAGAGCCCTGCCCTGGGGACACCGAGCGTTTCGGTCAGGGGAGGCACTCGGCGGGCGCTCCAGTGGTGTGCGAGAGCTTCCCCTCCATGGGGGCCAGGGGAGCTGCGGGCAGCCCCGGGGGGCTGTGGGCAGCCCTCAGGTGGGATGGGGGGGTCACGCCGTGCGGCGAGGGGGCCGGCGGCGGCAGCCGTTAGCAGATGGCTGCAGCTGGGGTTACCGGGGAGCAGGTGTGGGTTTCAGGGGGCGGCGTTTCAAGAGAGATGTCGGTTGTGAACCCGGGAGGCTGAGCCGTGGCTTGTGTGCTGGGGAGCTGTGACCTAGTTGTGCTGTCAAAACGCTCGTTTTATTTTTTATTTTTAGGTATTTTGCTTATTTTATCCTCATGTTTAATTTAGCTTGGCAAAAAATAAAAACACAAGGGCTGAGCAGCGTGGGAAGGGCTGCCTCCAGGCGGAAGCGCCCGGTGCAGCTCCCCATCGCCTGTGCCTTCCCTCGGACACGTGCTCACGTGTACCAGCCCCGCGCTGTCTCTCAGGATCTCTTTAACGGGAACGCAGAGCGCTCAGCGCCGCGGGCAGCGAGGGCAGGAGGAGCAGCCACGGCGCTGAGCGTTAACCAGCGAGGGCCCTGTGGCCACCGGGACCGCTCGCTGCCCTGTGCCGCCGGCCCCTGCCGATGGGAGCTGGGTGAGCGCGGCATTGAACCTTCTGTCGGCTCTTCTGCAGGAGTCGTGCTGGTGGCCGGCCGGATAGCCGTTTGCCCCCGCGTTAACGCGGCGTGCCCGCGGACGGGTAATCAGCCGCGCTCGAGCAGGGGGAAGTTGCAGGGGTCTGCGATTCCCCTGGGGAGAGCGGCTTGAACTGATCGCATTATCCTTCCCGCTCAAGCTCGCGTTTCAGCTGTGTCTGCAGACACAGCTCCCCATTTAAGTAGATCCAATTAGTAGCGGGCTGCTGGCAGCAGCTCGGGGAGGTCACCCTTGGGATGAGGGGCCCGGGGGCAGAGGGCCAGGCTCCCCCCACGCTCTGGGCCGTCTGGCCCAGGATGGGGGCTGGCAGCACAGGGGGGTCCGCTGGCCGCGCCGCCAGGCCCAGAACAAAGCGCGGGCGGCTTCTCCCTGCCGGCCCCACTGCCGGCCCCGTGCTCCTTTGGCTGAAATCAGAAATTCCAAATCGCCGACCTGGTGGCTGCTTCTCGGGGGGGAACGGAGGAGCTCTCTCCGTGCAGGAGGGCAAAGGGCTCTTTGGAAAGCCAAGAGAAGAGGCTGTCACGTAGCAGGCCTTGCTCGTACCCAGCTAACGCCACGCTCTGGCGTAGCCGGGCAGCGGGACGGCTGTCGGCATCCCTTCGTTAGTTCTGCAGGCGATGCTGGTCCCATCTGCACGTCGCCGTGCTTTGGTCGCTGTGGACTTAGGCTGAAGAGGGTTGGGGACCCCACGAGCGCCGTGTGCCCCTAACTCGTGGCCGGCTGGCTCCCGCTCTGGCCGGACTGCGGGAGCGGGGCGTGCGTGTGGCCCGGGGCGGTTTCTGGGTGGCAGATGACTTGTGCTGAGAAAATGAGGGGCTGCTGCCTGTGAATCGGCAGCATGGCAGCACTGTAAGCGCTCCCATCCTGTGATGCTGTGGCTCACAAGCGTATTACGCTTGTCGGAGAGCTAATGTCTTTTATTAGAGCAACTGACCTCATTTAGAAGCTTCCAGTGCACCAGGCAGTGATTATTTCACGCAACAGCACGTATGGAGGAGCCCAGAGCAGAACACAAAGTCTCCTTCTCCTGCTGCACTGCTCGCGTATATTTGCTGCATCAGCTCCCTCCTCTCCTTCTTCCCCTCAAGTCAGCAAGGATTTTGCTAAAAGTGACTTCATGGCCAGAATCACTTGAGATTTCATGTGGACTAACAGGAAGTGAAAACAGAATGAGCACATCTTCCTCCTCTTCCTGCACCTCCACCCTTTCCCCTTTTTCATTCAAGTGCCGTGTGAGAGCCGCTGCAGCCTGGTGGGGCGCTCGGGCTCACGTGGGAAGTGGTGGGGTCGCTCGGCGCTCTGCCGCCGTGCTGGGGGCGAGCGGCTCGGGAGGCAGAACCAGGGACCCGACAGCCCCGGGGAGCGATCCTGCACTCGGCCCTGCGCAGAAGGGGTCCGGCAATGCTGCCGTGCCCTGAAGGGGGCTTGGGTAGGGCTTGGGGCAGGCTCAGAGGCTGCGGGGAGCTGTGAGGATCACACAACTCGGCCCTGGATAAGAGGGAGCATGGCTCCGCGCCTGGGCACGCGCGAGCACAAAGCACCGTCTCCTTGGCGCAGGTCTCCCCGTAGTTACCCAAGAGCACGATGGCACAGGAGCCGTGACGTTCAGGAGAAGCGGTGACGAGGTGAAAATTGAGCCCTGCTCCCAGGACCCTGCAGGACCCCGCCGAGGTGCGTGCCCCGTATGCCGGGCTCGCCCAACCGCTCGGGCTCCCAGCGCCGCGGGCGGCGGATAACCGCGAAATTACAGCCAGAGCTTCCCCTGCCCCCCGAGCGTGCCCCTCGCACAAAAGGCAGGCAGGCTGTTCTGCCCGGTGGGGCTCAGACACCATCTGTCCGGTGGGGAGAAGCATCAGAGAGACCGTCTTTCCTTGCACTATTCCACTTAATGCCCTTTGGAAAACAATCCCATTCCCAGCAGGTGCTAATCTCTTGAGTGGATCCGGCTCAGCCCACGTGCTCTTCGCTGTGCCTTTGTGCTGGGAGCTCGTCGCCTGCCGGCGGTCCCTCTGCCCCACGCGCCCGATGCTGGCCCAGGTTTCGGCACCTTTGGGAGCCCTCAACCCAGTTAGTTCTGGGAGAATCGCTGATGAAAGATGGATGCAAGTAGATTAGTCATTCGCACCATCTCCTGCTTTAATACACATTAATGTTTCAGCAGGTTTCTGAAACGGGGAGCGCAATTCCCTTCTCTCCATCTCCTGCTGCGCGCAGCAGTCTCTCGGGGCAGGGAAAGGGGTTACAGCTGCCTTGCGAGCCCCTTTCATGTGTTTGGAAAATGCTGAAATTGTGCTGAATGGTGTGGGGTTATTGTAGGTTCCCTGGAGCTGGTGATGAAACCAGTTTGACAGGAGGCTGCCGCGGCAAGGATTAGGGCTGGAATGTGCTAGTGAGGGTTTCTGGTTAGGAAAGAGCTGGCTCCGGCCCTCACGTACGCTGAAGCCCTGCAGGTTTGTCAGGCTCCAGGCTAATGCCATCAGGGCAGCCTCCGTGCTTGGTGGGGGCTAGGTGGGGCCGGGGGAAGGGGAGAGGCAGGGACGGGCTTGTTTAATGGCCCCTGTGGGGTTCGTGGCCGCAGCCCTCGCAGGGCAGGCTTCTCTGCATGCGGAGCCCTGGAGCTTGGGCAGCGGCAGCACCCAGGCAGGAGAGCAGCCGCTGGGGAGCAGGCGAGGCATTCCCGGCCTTTGTCATGGAGATCAGCAGCTGCTTCCCGGCGGGTCCCATTTGCATCACAGAGCTGGGTCCCTGGAGCATCGCAGCTGCAGAGCGTGGGGGTCCCCAGAGCCCCTTCCCCACCCCGTTGTCCCATCCCGAGTCCCAGGGCCCCATCCCAAGCCCCAGGGTTGCTGAAGCCGGGGGTCTGGAGCAGCTCGGGGAGCAGCGTCTCCCCCTCGGAAGGCAGGTTTCCTTGGCATGACGCGCCTGGGCCCGGGGCTCCGGTTGTGCTCCAGCCCCGGGGCTCCTGGCAGCGCTGGGCTGTCGCTGCTGCCCTCCCTGGGGTCTGGGCTCGAGACCCGGCGAGGTCGGGGCCACCCACGCACGCAGCAGCCTGGGGTCGCGCTTTCTGGGGGAGCAGGGCACTGCGGGACCTCCACCAAGGCCCATTCGTAGCTGCTCGGGGGCCCGCCGAGCTGTGTTTACAGGATCCTAGTGGCAGCCTCTGGGAATACTCATGTTTTCGGTTTTTCTGAAAGATCTCAGCTGCCTTTTCCCCCCCGCACTTCACCTGCAGGTCTGCACATGCCAGTCCCATGTGGTGAGCTGGCAGCCCGAAGGGGCTCGGGGAACAGGTTGCTGCCGACGCAGGCTTTGTTCTGGTCGGCGCTGAGCTGCTGCCGTCTTTCTGCACGCCTGTCTCCCTTCTCGGCACAAAACTGTTCCCAGCACCTCCCTGACGAACGTCTGCTTGTCCAGGTGACTCCGCTCCTGGCTGGAGATGGGTGTTAGACCTCTTAGCGGTAACGCAGCTGTACTCGCAGCTGAGGTAAAACCGAACCAGAGCGCTTTGTTTTCAAGTGAAACGTTGCCTCGTGATGGAGACGCGTGGACTGGGAGCCATGCTGAGCATCGTGCCGCTGGCTTGTGTGCAACCCTAGGCAAGCCCCGTCACCTCGCTGCACCTCTCTTGATCTGCAGACAGCATGGGCTTATCCCGCGGGAGGTTTTGGCCAGCTGGCTCAGCTCTGATGAAGCACAATGAGAGTCTGGGGTGGGAGAGCCTTTTGTGCACGCGGGGCTGGTTGTGCGGGTGCCTGTCTCAAAGGGCGCGTGCCCTTGAAGGAAGGCACGCTGCCCGAGGGGCCGGGGCGCTCGGCCCCCTCCCCGCACAGAGCCCGGGACCCCTGCAGCCTGGTGTCCACCGCACCGGGAGGCTGCGCAGCTCCCGCGGCTCCGTGTCGAGGCTGCACCGCGTGGCCCCCGTTCGCCGTGAGCAGGCTGCGGGCAGAGCCCGGCTCGGCTCTGCTGGTTGTCCGCTCCGTGCCGGTGTCTGGGTGCCTCCCGCGAAGGGAAGCCCGGAGTGCCCGAAGTGCTGCCTTCCCCCGGCTGCTGCCCCCTCCCCTGCCCCGCAGGAGACCAGATGGGGACTCACTGCTCACATCTGCTCCCTTCACCTGCCTCCAGGCTCGGCGTTACTTACCGGATCCCCTTTCCCAAAGTGTCGCAGCTTATCTTGAAAGAGGAACCTGGTCTGCTCCGCACGCCCTGAATGGGATGCAGCCACCGCCGCCCCTGCGCTCGGCCGGGGTCCAGGCGGTGCCGGTGAATGAAGGCAGCCGGCCTGGGGCGCGTGCCAGCAGAGCCTGAAACCTGGGCTCTCCCCCTTCCCATTGCCAGGCCCGGCCGCGAGCGCTGCCTGCTCGGCGAGCTGCGCACCCAGACACGGCGCCTCGGTTGGACCCGCTCCGGTGTGCCCTCTGTGACCCCCCCGCTTAGTGCTTCGAGGGCCGCTGCACCCCTCGGGGGGGCTGCAAGCCCAGGGGGTGGGTGATGGTTTGGGTCGCTATGTAGGGTCCTGAGCGCCTTTGGGCTGCTGGTGTGCAGGATTAGTGCTTGGCACCGCCTGCGCTCTGCGTGGGGAAGGGCCCCGGGCAGTGAGGACCGGGAGCGGGGCTCTTGGGGTCCCCTGCACCCCACGAGCAGCGCCTGTGGCTGGGGGAAGCCCCCGCTGGAGCCCTTGCTTTGGGCTCCAGCGAGAAAACCTCGCGTCCTTCCCCGGTGCTGGGCGGGGAGAGGCGGAACCGAGGGATCGCCTCGCACGTAGGCATAACCGCTCGCTGCTTCCTCATCGCCTGTGCCAGAGCATCCTCTGCTCGGACGGCTGTCACCCGGGGCGGGGAGGGGATGTGACGGGCGTTCGGGTGCTGGAACAGCCTGTCCTCTGGGGCGGAGGGGCCCGAGGGCGATTGAGACACTAACGTGCTGTTGCTACCATAGTTCTCCTTCTGAGCAACTCAGGAATTCCAAATATTTCCTCTCAGATAAAGGTGACTGGGGGAGGCCAGAAATATCTGGACGTGTCTGGGCAAGCCTGAGAGCCCAAACACGAGGGCAGAACGGTCGGAATTGGTACTGGGCGTGCTGGACATCAGGTGCGGGGCGGTGGAGGCGCAGGGCGGTGTGGGAACCCAGCAAGCTGCCTTTCCCTAACCTTCAGCCCGCCCCGGGCCGGGCAGGGACGAGGCTTCTGCCTGGTTTCCCACTGCCCCCGCTCCAGGAGGGCCCTTGCCAGGGGACATGTCTGGGATCGCGCCCGGCAGGCTCTGCGCGGGCATGGCCCCGCGGGACGGTTCCCCCGAGGGGCTGCTCCCTTCCCGCGGGAAGGAGAGGGGTCCTGTGCCCGCCCTCCTGCGCTCGGCTCTCATCCCGCTCTCCTCCGTCTGTGGCACCCGATAGCTCTCGGTTCACCGTACGCATTTATCTCTCGTTCAGCAAACGCTTCCTTTTCTTAGAAACGGGGGCTCCAAAACGTGCTTCTTGGAACTGCCTTTCCCCAAGCTCCGAGCCGGAGGAGAGGTAGCGCGGAGGGACAGAACGCTGAATCACCCCGGCTCCGCGGCCGCGGGGGCCCTCTCCTGGTGCCTGCCCCACTGCTGGCCCTGGGGGAGCCCGGGAGGGGGTGCTGGGTGCCGGGGGGGCCCCTTCTCTCCCCTCGTGTGCTTTGTGCTGGTGAGGAGCCATTGGGGAAGTGTGGCCTCGTGCTGCCCCCTCCAGAAACCTCAGCCCTGTGCGGGCGGCTTGGGACGGGTCCGGCAGGAGCGGGGATGGGTTTTACCCCGGCACCCCGAGCAGCGGGCACAGACGTGTGCTCGGCACGTGGCTCGGAGGGGCAGGCCCTGGGGTACCCGAGGGAGGATATCGTGGCAGGCGCCATGGGTGCACGGCTGGGACGGGCCCCGGAGGAACGGACCCCTCCTGGGAGAACCCAGGGGCTGTGGCCCGGTGGCAGGGCCGCTCCCCAGGCCGGCCGGTTTGCCGGCTCCGCGGCCGCGGGGCCCGGCTCCCCCCTGCCCTCCGTCCCCATCAGCCCGCTCCGTTCGTCGGCTGCCGCTCGCCGCGTCCTGTCACCGCGTGGCTGCTTGTCACCACCTGTCAGCAGAGGGATTTCCTGCGCCGTAATTAAAAATATCCCCCCCGTGGGTTTGGGCTCTCCTCCCATCCACCTCCTGCAGCGCATCGCTGCCTGCTTCTGTGGCTGAGGCGGAGCGGAGCGGTGGGAGCAGGCAGAGCCCTCGCCTTTCCCCCCAGACGTCACCAGGGCGAGAATCCGCGCTGCCCGCTCCCCCAGCAGCGGGGCCGGGATGGGCACAGCCCCCCGGGGCCTGATGGGGAGCGCGGCGGCCTTCTGCCGCTCTGCGCGGGCGCTGGGAAGCCCCAGGGCGGTCGGCGTGCCCCGGGACGAGGCGATGGGCAATGATGGGCCCCGGAGCGAGCGAGCGGGGGTCCCCGTTGTCGCTGTCCCCTGGCTCTGCTGGCATCGTTACAGGCGAGCAGCGTTTGCGGGAGGTGAAAGGCGGCCAGGGAGTCGTGAGATGCCGGGGTCCGTTTCCTGCTTCAGGCAGGTGCTGGGCACACCATCGCCTGCTGTCGGCGGCAGTACCCCATGCCCCGCTGGCAGGAGAGGCCTGTGGCCAAGCGGGGGATGCAGCGCCGCGTGTGAGCTTGCACGCGCGTGTGGCAAGGTGAGGGGGTGCCCTGCGAGCCGTGGCCATGCAGGGGGTGTCCGGGTGGGTCGTCCTGTGGGAGCCGGGGGACTGGCACTGCATTCCCCTGAGGGATGGAGTGCAGCTGCCTAAAGAGCCTCCGGGTGCCAGCAGGGACCGGGGCACCGAGCGCCCTGCAGGTGCTGCACCAGCCCCAGGCAGGGATGCTGCCCCTGGCCCGGGAGGCCGTGGCAAGGCGTGACATCAACGCAGCGCCAGCCGGGCTTATCTCTGCTTTCCCAGAGCAGCCGGCTTACTGGAACTGCGCTCACTTATCAGGGAGCAGGGGACCTTGCCGGGAAGATGGCTCGAGGTACGGCACTGCCGAGACCTTGGCTGGAGCTGAGCCGCCGGCTCTCGAGCTGCAAGAGATCCCCGAGGCCGGAGCTGCTCGCGCCAGCTCCCGGTAGCCTTGGTGCTCCTGCTCGGCCCTGATAAACCGGGGCAGCGGAGCTCCCTGCCTCCTGCAGCCTGCCCGCCTGTTGGCCGCGGGGCCCTGCAGAGATCCTCAGGGTGGCCCGTGGTCACCAGGTCCCAGGAATTCGGCTTTCCCCATAGCTCTGCGGGACAGGTGCCGGTGTTCAGGCGCTGTTGAAATGAAACATTTGCTGTAGACTCAGGCGAGCTTTCTGTGCAGGACCAGCCCTAAACCACCTGGGCCACCGGGCCGCGATGGAGGAACCTGGTGTCCGGCTGGAACCTGGTTGGAAGCCGGTCCCTGGCCCCGTCGCGCTGCCGCAGTGGGCGAGGGGCGGCGGCGGTTTGCTGACACCAGAGAAATCTGCCCGGTTCTCGCTGTCGCTGGGGATGTGGGGCCGGAGAGGCCGGCTCGGCTGGGCCGGGCCGGAGTGGCTGCATTCCTGGCTGGGCTGGTGCTTGGCCCGCGCTCCCGCAGCCCCGGAGAAGGCCGGGCTTCTCGACTCGCGAAAGCGGCGCGTGCTGCGCGGTGACCTGGCCGGGACGCAGGAGTGCTTGCCCGGCCGGGGTCTGGCTGTGGGCAGAGGGAGTGGGAGGACCCGAACGTGGCGAGGGGACCTCGGCAGCAGGATGCGGCCCGGCGTTTTCCTGCTGCAATGATTTCTATCACACTTTGATGCTAATTTTAGAGGGCCTTGAGCACGTGATGCATTGCCTGCCCTGCCCTCATGGTGTTCTCCTTGCAAATCCTTTCTGGCATCGACTTCTCTCATGACTGGTCCTGTGCTTCTCCCCTCGCCCTGTGTGCGTGATTCAGAGCAAGGAAGCACAAGACGTCTGTCATCCGCCCCGTCCCCACTCCACTTTCCTGCCTGCGGGAGCCTGACAGCCTTCCTGCCCCGTCCTGCCGCGTCTCCCTCCCCGGGCGGCGCGGAGGAAGGAGCGCGGGGAGCAGCGGCCGATCCGTGTGCCGAGGCAGTGGCAGGAGGGCCCCCAGCACAGCCCAAAGGTGCTGGGAGCACCTCGCAGGTCCCCGTGCCCCTGTGTGCCACGTGTGGGTTGTCTCGGCCCTTTCCAGCCTCATGTAGGACAGCCTAAACCCCCCAGCAGAGCCTCCACCACGGTGGGGGAATGGGTAGCAGAGGAGAAGGAGGCCTGTGAGATTTGGGACCGAGGGAAGGGCATTCTCCAGGGTCCCTCACTGCGGCCAGATCCGGGAGGTGAGCCCTTGTCTGCCTCTGAGCCCCGCTGCAGGCAGGGGACATCCCTTCCTGCCCCGCCGTGCTCCCGCCGCCAGCCTTCGGAGCCCCCCTGTCCCCGGGGGGGGTCGAGAGGAGAAGGCGCGACCCGAGCACCTGCTGGGCCTGGGGGAGCAGCCCCAGCCCGCCCGCTGCTCGCTGCTGGGGGCTGCGGCCCCGCTCCGCTCCCTCCCCTCCGCTCACTGCTCTCCTCTTCCCGCAGGAGCGGTTTGTGGACCTCTACGGGAATGATGCTGCTGCCGAGATGAGGAAGGGCCAGGAGACCTTCAACAAATGGCTCCTGACCGGGGCGACGGTGGCCGGAGTGCTTCTGCTGGGATCCCTGCTGAGCCGCAAGTGACCCATCGTCGTGTCCCCCGCCACCAGGACGGCTGCGCCTTCACCGCCACATCCACTACACAGCTCCCGAGCACCGTCACCATCGCGGGGGCAGACCCTGCGCCTCCCGGGCAAGCGCCCTGCTCCACGGAGCTTCCTCCCTCGCGCCGCCAGCTCCTTTTGTTGTAACCCCTCTTCTTTACCGTTCCGTTGTGTTTTAAAGGCGCTGAGACCAAGGCAGCACTTCAGCCAACAGCTCCCAGCGCTGGGGAGATCCAGGCAGCTGGGGGGAGTACTGGCTAGAAGGTGTCCCAGCCCTGCAGGGTCCTTTAGATCACTTCGAAGAGAATAAACAGACTTATTTTTGCACGTGTGAGTGCGTGCGTGTGTGTAGATGTGTCACTAATATAAGGTTCCCCAGCCAGAGCAAGGGTCTGGGCTCCAGCCCCCGGTGTGCTCCGCTCCCGCGCCCCAGCCCTGCCCCGCTGCAGCAGCCGGGCCACCGCGGGGGACAGAGCTGAGCTTTGCTGTCCCTGCAGCGTCCCTCTCCTGTCCCCTCCTCGCCTGGCGCTGTGGTGAGGGTGCCTGCCCGCTGGGAGGAGGAGGAGGAGGCAGAGGCTGAGGCCGAGGGGCTCCGAGCTTGCCCGACAGCCCCCGAGCCCCCGTCCCCCTGCTCCCCCCGGCAGCCTGCTGCTGGGAGCTGGGGCTGCCCCATGGGTGCTGAGGATGGTGCGCCAGGCCCAGGGCTGTGCCAGGGGGAAGGGGTCCTCCTCCTCTTCCTCTCCTCCTCCTCCTCCCTTCCTCCTCCTCCTCCCCGTCCCTCTGCTCTGGGTTGCTGTGTGGCACTGCATGTCCTCCCTTGTCCCCTTCGTGTCCGTCCCTCCCCATGCACCCCACGCTCGCTCCTCGGGGCCCCACTCTTTGCTTTGCTGTCAGATTGGCGCC
>VXAA01004990.1:17096-33576 GCA_013399115.1 Anseranas semipalmata | reverse complement strand
TAATGATCGTTACCTTATCCCCGCACCTGCAGGGAGGCGCATCCGCGGCCGGGTGGGGGCCCCGGGCAGGACCCGACCCGCGGCTCGGGGCAGCTCCGGGGGCGCTGCGGGCAGGGCCCCAGCAGCCGGGAGCAGAGCGGCCACGGGCGGCCCTTCCGCGCACAGCCGCAGCCCCTCCGGCCACCGCGCTCAGGGACACGCGTGCACGTGTGCAGCACGGCCGCGGGCACGTAACCGTGTGCACGCATGGGGGCACGCACGTGTACATGCATGCACACACACAGGCGTACGCACACGTGCACACACGTGCACAAAGAGATGCACACATGTGCACGAACACAAATGCGCACACACGGATGCAGTGCACACACGCACATACACAGATGCCGAAGCCTGCACGGACAAGTGCACGTACAGTGGGTGCACAGCGCCCGCTGTGGGTGCTCCGGGCTGTGCTCTCCTGTCCTCACGGCCCTCCTGACCCTCCCACGCCTGCGCCTGGCTCTGCACAGAGCAGCAGCATCTCCCCGGGCGTGGAGCAAGCCAAAGGCTTCTCCTCATCTTCCTCCACTGCAGGGTGGGGGCAATCCTGGAGACCTGTGCACAAGGACGGGCTTTAACCCCACCACCTCTGGGCTCTGCCCCACCAGCATGGCTGGGGGGAGCTGCATCCTTCTGTCCCTCCATCCCTCTGTCCCTCCATCCCTCTGTCCCTCCACCCCTCTGGCTTTGTGAGCACCTCCGTCCCTCTGTCCCTCCCTCTGTCCCCATGTCCCTTCATCCCAGTGCGGTTCCCAGGGTGGGCACAGCGCTGGGGTCACCCCCTCCATTCAGGGCCCCGCGGAGGGCCTGGTGCTGCCCGGTTCCCACCGCGGCTCTCAAAGCCGCTAATTAGCCCCCATCTGGCGGCGGCGGCCCGGCCGCGGCGGGGAGGCCGGGGACATTGTGCGCAGGAATGCCTTTCAGTGCCGCCGGCCGGCCGGGCGCCTGCCAGCTGCGCCGCCAACAATGCGCCGCGGCCGGGACGAGGCGGCCCCGCAGCCCCGAGCACCGGCCACCCCGAGTGGCGTGGGGATAGGGACGGGCGTCCCACGGCCACCCCAACCCGTGGGGTGCCCCCCCGGCTGCGGGACCCCCTCCTTGCGTTGGGGTGCTGGGGCTGCCAGCACGGCCCCATGACGCTGCCCTGGCCGTAGCCGGGTGCCGGTGTCGGCCGGCAAGACGGATTGCTTCATTTCCATCTCAATTCTGGGAAAGGGGCGCACGGCGCGGTAACAGCGGCCTCGGCCATATGGCGCTGGCAGGGCGCAGCCCGGCCGGGAGCGCGGNTGCGCCGAGCAGGGGTTGCCCAGCAGCCGAGCACATCAAAGCCCCCGGCTGTTCCCCCCCCACACCGGCGGGACCACACAGGGCCGGTGAGGGGCTGCCTGTGCCATGGGGACAATGGGGACAGGGGCTGGCCAGTGCCACAGCCCCATGGCAGCGCCAGCATGCAGGGCTCTGCAACGTAGAGCCGGGCTGCACTGATGCTAAGGGCATTCTGGGGGGGCTTCAGATGCCCCCAAAAGCAGCAGCATCGTGATGGGCTCAAGCAGGACACTGTGTCCCAGCAGGATGGAGCCAGATGTGGACACGCGGCTGAGCGCAGGAGGGGAGGCAGACACCAGGATTCAGGCTGGGTGCCCCCCAAGTGAATGGGGACCCCCAAACCCTGGCTGCTCAGTCCTGTGCATTGCCTCCAGCCTAGCTATCCCCATGCCTATCAGGGCTCCCCGGCGCCCCAACCCTGCCTGGGGCCACCAGCACCCGTTGCACAGCTGGAGCAGGGCCGAGGCCTGAGAAAGCCCCCGCGCGTTCCCCTCCCGCCTTCTCCTTTCCCGTTCCTGGCTCCATCCGCTGCAGCCCAGACCAGCTGGAGCCAGGCGGCCCTTCCTGGGATTTATTCCAGCTTCCTGCCCCTCCTCGCCGGCAGGCCAGGGATGGGGCTGCTCTCGCCTGCTTCCTCTCTCTGCTCGCAGCCGACGGCTGGGCGCCGGCGCTCTGTGGGACCCCAGCTCTCATCACCGGCACCCCCAACAGTGGCCGGGCATTCCTGGCCCCCGGTGCTGCCAGCCGGGCTGGGGAACTGCACCGGGGGACAGGGCAGATGCAGTGGGGTGCTGCATCCAGCACCCGTCCCCAGGGAGGGGAGGCTCTGCAGGGCTTTTGGGGATGAGCAGCCCCCATGTGGCCCCCCGGGCACCACCACTTCTCACCCCATGCTTAGCGTTTGCACCCATGGGTGCTCCCTGTGTGCCCACAGCCAATCCCACTGGGGCTGCAGGACTGAGCTGCAACCCCTGGCACAAGGGGGGTGCCTGCATGGCTCTCCCCCAATGCTGTGGGCAGGGCATTTGGGGGAGGGGGATCACCCCCAAACCCCAAACTGGGGCAGTGGGGCTGGAGCTGTCCCCCAGCCCCATGGATAGAGGTTTCATGCTGGAGCCGGGGCGTTTGTGTTTCCACCCCCCCCGCAAGCCGGAGGGACCCCACAGCGAGGAGAAGGTGGCCCAGACAGAGCGGAGCCGCGCAGCCGCCGCAGGACCCAGGTGCAGTGCGGGCAGGCGAGCCCGGGGGCCGCCCAGGCGCCGGCTCCGCTCCCAGCTCCTTGCAGGGCCCGAGCGCTTCCTTCCTCCGGGCCCTGCCCCGCTTATCAGCCGGGCAGGGCTGGGGTGACCCCGCTCTCCCCTCTCTGCGCCTTCCGCTCCCCGTGGCGCAGCCGTGGGCCCTTGGAAAGCTCCCAGCTCGCTGCCGCACTCCCGCTGCCCCGAGCTCTGCAGCGGGAGCAGGGCGATGTAGGGGGGCACAGCTTGGGGAACCACCTGCACCTACACCCTCCTGCACGCTCAGGCACTCTGGAGGCTGCATGGGGATAGGTATGAGACCACCGCCCCCCAGCCAAAGCTCCGGAGGATGCAGAGCCTCGCGGGACGCGGTGCCGGACCCACAGCCTCGGTGCAGGGCACTGCGCCCCGCGGTGCAGCCAGTGTCATTTTCCATGGGACACTGGAGGCTGGTGAAATCACATCTGGAGTCTAGACTCAGTGACTCTGTGGGCCGGGCCTGTCGGCCGCACCGTGCCCAGGCCCTGCTGCACACTGTTTGCTTAGCTGGAGGTATTTAATTGGAATTAAAGTGGCCCCTCTTGTTTTTGCGGACAGGGCTGTTGGAAAAGGAGCTGTAAGTCATAGAAAACATCTGTAGGAGACTGCAAAGGGTCATTAGATGGCAGAATGCGAGGCGCCACTTTTAGTGCTCGCAGCCGACACGGGGAATAATAGCTCAATACGGCTTTTGTGGAGGGGCTGCCAAGCCAGCAAACACTTTCTATTTATTCTGGCAGTGGGCATGGCCAGAGGGATGCAGGATCCTCTGCACGCCTGCCCTGAGGCGGGCAGGGACAACGCTGCTGGTGCTGGGAGGCACACGGGGGCTGGCCCCAGCGGGAGCCGGGCAGGCTGCTGGGGCTGCCCCTGCCCGCAGCCCCCTGCCCACCCACCCCACTGCGGGGCCGGACCCTGGCTCAAACCCGCCCGGGCATAATGGCCATGGCTGTAAATCTCAGTGCGGTGGCACGGAGGCCAGGTTGGGGCTGGCCAGGGAAAGGCAGGGGAAGGGCGGTCACTTGGGAACGGCCAGAGAGGGGTCCCAGACCCCAAGGGGAGAATAAGGCTGCTGAAGGGCCGGGACACCCATCCGTGGCTCGAGCACCAGGCTCGAGCAGCCAAGATAACCGCCCCAGCGCAGCCCCGGCACTGCAGACTGCTCCTTCCTTTGAGATGGTTTAATATGAGAGAAAGCAAACGCACAATACAAAATTTAAAAACCGGCCTGTGGTTTGCCGCCCACCCGCTTTGCATCCACGCAGGAGACAAAGCAAAAGGGAGCGCGGCTGTGCGGCCCCAGCGGGAGGGGGTGGATATGCAGCGTACATCGATAACCCCACCTGGGCGGCTGCTCCGACACACACAACACGATGCTCTGGCACAATTGTCTCGTCGTCTGTCACTTGCGGAGGGTCTGGAAGGGCCCCAGCCCAGCAGCGCCAGGCCTGGCCCATGGGCAAGGTCACTTTTCCTTCTTGTCAGCTTCTGTTGTCTCCTCTTTGGAGGCCCCCGGCACCTCCTTGGGGGTAGAGCTCTCCTCGTAGCTGGGGACAGAGGGACGAGAGGGGAGCAGTTAGTGGGGTCAGCCCTTCTTTGGGGACAGGCGTGCACTGAGACGCAGCCCGGAGCCTGGTGCACCAGGACAGCCCAGCGCTGCGGTGCCGGACCCGCAGCCGAGGGCAGGGAGCCCCGTGGGGCAGAGACCAGGCAGGGAGATGAGCGCTGCCCCCCTGCGCCCACCTTCAGCCATGGGGTGGGTGGCACAGAGGGGCCAGGCCAGGTCTGCGTCTGGGAGCCCATCTCACTGTGCCGATCCAGGCTCCCAAAAGCGCAGCTGGGTCCCCCAGGTAGCACCAGGCTCCCCGCGCTGCCACAAGCGGGGCTGGGTGCTGGTGCCTGCAGGGCTGGTTTGCTGGGGGGGCCGCAGCGAGGTCAGCAGCAGCATCCCCAGGGACCTGCTCCTCTGGCTGCGAAACCCCCACCATAGCCCTGGGCCCTAACGGAGGAAAGCTGGGAGCACAACAGCGGCAGCGATGTCAGCTCCTCTCCCCCTTCACGGCCTCCCCCTGAGGAGGAGAAGCCAGCCCCCAGTAGCGAGGTGACGGCTCGCTGGTGGAAGGAGCCCCTACCTGGCCAGAGCGACAGACAAAGAAAGGGCACCGTGTGCGATTGCTACATGGCACTAGGGCTTTGCTGCCGGCGTCGGCGGGGACAGGACAGTTTCTGCTGCATGGAATCAGCAAGGCTGGCCGGCGAGCCGGACACGGTGGGGAAGTGGGTAAGTCTTGGTGTGTGTGGCAAGATTTCAGCAGAGGACTCGTAGCTGCAGGAGACAGGAAGCAGGAAGGGAAGGACAGGACAGAAAGGAGAGGGGGGAAGAGAGAGAAAGAAAAAGCAGAGGAGTTTCCGAGTGAGACAGCTGCAACCCCAGCACCCTGCGCAGGCAGCCCCGTGTCCCCTCCGCCTGCCGGCGCCGGCAGCCCAGGCCGGGCTGGCCCAGGGGCTGCGCTGCAGCGCGGAGGGACGAGGGCTGAGACCCAGGGAAAAGGCAGCTCCTGGGGGCACGCGTGGAGCCAGCCAGCTGGAGGCCACGGTGAACAAGCCTGGGCGCAGAGCAGCCCCGGGGCTGTGCAGCCAGCAGCCCCCGGCGGCACGGCCCTTCGTGCAGCTGGGGACAGGACGTCCACAGCAGCTGTGAGCGGCACATCGGGTTTCCCACTCCTGACAGCTGAAGGCTACGGAGCAGCTCGGAGCGAAGGTTACGGCCTGCCCCGGGAGGCTCAGCAAGGCTGGAAGCTGCGAAGCCGGTGCCAGCTCCACCGGCACCCCTTGCCCGTGCCGCAGCCCCGAGCCGCCCGCTCTGCCCACCCCGCAGCGCCGCTGCACTCGCTGCCCGCACAGGTCCCCGCTGCCCTCTCCAAAACACCACGTGCACGCAGTGAGCTGCACGCGGCGGCGAGCCCAGGGAGTGACTGGGAGGAGAGGGTGCGTCGCAGAGGTGCAGGGGAGCTACACTGGGAGGGATTCCTGCGGTGGGGGGCTTCTGGCCTGCAGGCAGGAGCCCTGCCATGTCCTGCTTCCTCTGACAGCAACTGGAGCGACTTCAAGGCTCATCAAGGCCCCCACAGCCCACCAGCCTCCGGTGTTTGCTCTGGCAGGGCTTGGCTAACAGCAGCAGGCAGCGCTTTGCTGCTGGGGCAACCTGTGCTCGGTGCTGGGGTGCCCCGCTGGGCCGTTATTCCCCCATACGCAGCTGCCAGGCTCCCCCAGCCCCTCGCTGACCCAGGGGCCAGCTTGGCTCTCGCCACGTGTGCGTTTCCTGGAGCAGGGAGGAGGTGCTGCTGTGAGCGGGTGAGTCACCGCGCACGGGGAGAGCGGCTACAGGATCCCAGGTGCACAGGAAGGACGATCCCAGGACACTCAGTGCCTGCAGCAGCATTGTCAGAAGCAAACATCAAAGCAGGGGCAGGTGCTGCAGGGCTGGGGAGCCAGCCCAGCTGACAGCCCGGTGGGAACACGCATACCTGCGTCTCCCAGGGGAGGGGAAGGAGGCGAGGGCAGCCCCGCTCCCTGCTGTGCAGCTGCCACAGCCCGCGCCCCACTCAGGCACTGGTTTCCCTCTGAGCAGGCTGGGGGCTCGGGCTGGCCCCCGCAGCCACAGGAACCCCGGCAGCCCCGGACGGATGCTCCCTTCCCTCCTCTGCTTCAGGTGTCCTCAGACGAGCAGCTGCGCTGGGCCACCACAGAGCCTCGGGCACACAACCAGCGAACAAACAGATCTCCGGCAGCCCGGGGCGTGCTGTGCTCTGCCTGGCGCAGGAGGGGGTGGCCCAGCAGGAGAGCAAAGCTGGCTGGTCTACTGTCAGCGGCAATGCCCTGAGCAGGGCAGGGTGCTGTGCTCCAGCTCTTCTCTCAAAGACCCCTTTTTCCAGACCCCTTTTTCCATGTCTACAGTCTCAGGGGAGACAGCTGCAAACCGTCTCCTTTACCCAAGCGGGGAGGCTGGGATGTGCTCGAACCAGCCCCGGCTGCTCTCACAGCTGGATCCAATTCCATTCTCCCCCACCCACGGGCCCTGGGACACAATGACCAAGTATCTCCGCACCAGGTGTGCGGTCCCACCCTCCCCTGCCTGCCAGCACATGGGAAGAGCTTGTCACCAGGGCGTAAAGCAATACCAGATGCTGCCTGCCTGTTGGTACGGCACCAAGGCTCCCACACGGCTACAAGGAGGTGGCTGGAGCCAGGGCCAGCGTGTACAAGCACAGACCCACTCCCTCCGCCTACACACGTGCACACACACACCCAGAGCATGCCCAATGAACCCGTCCCTCCAGCTGTGCCCGGGCGTGGGAACATCTGCACGCTTCATGTGCTCCAGCGCCGTGGGCAAAACAGCTCCGTCCCCAGCTGAGGCTCACCTGAACATTTCAGTTACTTCTCCCTTTGCCAAGGCCACAAGAAGCGGGAATCCGATGCATGCGGGAACCAGGTACAGAAGAGCAGGCTGCCAGCAAGAAAAACAACTGTTAAACCAAACCACAAATCACCTCTCAGGAGGGCAGGGCACGCTGGCCCTGTCCCCTCTGCACCCCCCGCGTCTGTCACAGCGCTGCACAGAGCAGTTAAACCTCCAGAAAACTGGTTCGAGAGCCAAGCTACAGCTGCAGCAGGACAAAACCATCACCACAAGGTCCCAGCCCGGCATTCAGGCTGCCTGGCAGAGGGTGCAAGCCTCCAGGCCTGTGGTAGGAATGTTTCACCAGTGGAGAAGGCGAGAGCTGGGGTAGCTAGGGATGCAGACAGCACCCAACTACCACATGCGAGTCAGGCTGCCTGCAAGGAGCAAGGGTGGCCACGCTCACCCCCCAGCTCAGAGCACCCGGGCACCTTCTGAGGGCCCCCACACAGACCAGCAACAGCACCCACGGCACGCATGCTCCTGGCACCCCTTCGCTCTGCTCTTCGGGGCAGCTCGGCTGCAAACAGCCACAAGACCACCGGCAAGCCCGGCTCAGGGGCTGCTCTCGGAACAGCAGCTGCCTGAACCAGCCTCCCCCACGGGACGCAGCTCCAGCCGGACACACAGGGCTTTGAGCAGGGGAAAGGCACAGGCAGGCACTGGGAAAGCAAAGCCAAGGAATGCATCTATTTTTCCTGGCGTGCTGTGGGACCCTTGTGGCCAGGCTGGCGTGTCCGACTGCGTGCCTCTGTGCGAGGCAGCACGGCGGAGCTTACCTGGGCGTGCTTGAAGATGTGCATGATGAATATGGTCAGGCCCAGCCCGAAGATGTAGGCAACAAAGCTGGTGTAGAAATACGTGTGCGTGTTCTTCTTTAAGCTGTAGGGAAGGGGGCAGAGCAACCTTATCTCGGGCTGGGGCTGTGGGATGCCAGTGGCTGAAACAGAGCCGGCCCAGCTATCTCGGACATCCTGCACCACATCGGGGTGCAGGGAGCAATGCTCTGCCCTGGCTCATGGGCCAGCACAGCCCCTGCCACCAGCACAGCCCCTGGCCCCATGGGTACAGTGCAGGACTGGATGGGGCTACACTAATGTGAGGTGGCAGGGAGGGGAAGGAGATGCATGATCCTGCTGCTGGGTGACTGTGGGGCGTAGGAACCAGTGCTGGGACCCAGTGAGAGGATCCCACGCTGCCTTCCCCTGGCAGCCTGCTTGCAGCACGTGCTGTTTTATCACAGGGCAGACTGCGGGAGCTGGGATTCCCAGCAGGTGCAGGCAGGATGTGGGTGGAAACACCTGGAAGCGCTGGCACAGACCAGAGGGTCTGTGCAACAGTGACAGGAGCGGGGCCACACCACTGCAGTTGCACGAAGCAGCCCATTCCCAGCAGCTCCCGAGCCAGAGCCTTTCGGTGTGTGGCAACTGCTGAAAGCTCCCCGCTGGCAGCAGGTGCAGCTCCCCTGCGTAGGAAGGAGCTGCTTTCCCCAACGCCCGCCCAGAGGCAGCCAGCGCTGCCAGGCCTCCACGCGAGCGGTGCTTCCCCGGTGCCAGCACCCCACTCTTTCTCACAGTCTCCACTTCCCCTCCCTGCCGCAGCAGCGTGGTTCCTGCTCCTCGGTGTCAGCGAGCCAACGAGGCCGTTACGCGCTGCTGCCCCAGCCCCCTCCCAAGGCTCGTCCCTCTGCCCCACGTACAGCAGCGCTCACGAGCTCAAACCCTCCCCGGTGCTAGGGACTTACCCACGCACCCAGCCCTGCTCATCTCTGCTCTTCCAAGGGCTTCCTCTTGCACCTCCCTCTTCCAGCTGCTCTCCTGCATCCCCACCCCAAGCTCCCAGTGAGCATAACTTCACTCCTGGCTTCTCCTTCCCCTTTTCCTCTACAAAAACAGCCCAAATACGCTGCAAGATCCAACCTGTCCAGGACCCTTCCCGACCACCCACTCACCTGATGTCAAAGCGCAGCAGCAAGGCGATGAAGATCCCTGCAGGGAGAAGGAGAGGATGGAGGTGCGGGAAGGCTGGGCAGGCAAGGCAGAGCCACCACGCGGCCGTGCCTGGGCTGACAGTGCCCTCTGGTGGCACCGGCACAGCACCGGCACAGCACCCAGCCCTGGAGGGAGACCCACGGGGCTCTGGCACCCAGCCCACGCAGCACCCAGCCCCGGTGTGAGGCTGCGGGGCTCTCACAGGGCCGAAAGCAAAGCAAGGCGAGTGAGCCTCCTGCTCGGCTCCCCACGGCTGATTCGGACGTGATCCCGGTCATGTTCCCCCTCTTGTGTCCTTACCTGGAATGACAATGTCTCCCAGACCCAGCATGGCGAAGTTGTCGGCCTCCAGACCCTTCTCCAGCAGGTCCTGAGGGAAAACCACTACAAGCAGAGAGAGGCTCAGTGAGGGGGAGCAGAGCTCAGCACCGCTCTGCCTGGCGAAACAGGACCGGAGCAGGGCAGGACCCCCAGCCCCATCCCAGCCCCCCCCTTCCCCCGCAGCTCCCCTCCTGCTCCTTCCTGGGCCAACCCCAGGCATTGGAGCAGGAAAACAAGGGATTCGGGGCCTGCCCCACACGCAGGTTTCAGCCGCAGCTCCCAGGAGCTCCCAGCTGGCCCCGCTGCCTGCGGCCGGGGGCACCATGCAGCAGTCCGTGCAAGGGGGCACCGGCAGGGAGCCCTCCAGCAGGGAGCCTTCCAGCAGTGCCTTCCCGCACCCATCCCGCTCCTCCCGCACACATCGAACATCTACTCACATTTTATCGGTGCCTCGAACGATTTGGCAACGGTCACCATCACGTTGGTGCCAAAGACCTAGGGGCAAGCAGAGGAGACCGGGGTGACCACGGCTGCGCAGGGACACGCACGCTGACAGCGCAGGAAGCTGCGGGCAGAGCTTTCCCACCAGCAGCGCCCAGAGGAGCCCAGCTCCCGGGCAGGAGAGCCCTGCAGGGCACTGCTCACGGAGGCGAACCCATCGAGGCCGTTCGGCTCTCAGGGCAGCAGCAGGGCGACTGCTCGCTTCACGCAGCTGCCGGGCTGCCTGCTGCCCCAGCCCTCCCCAGCACCCCCGGGGCAGCGGCACGGACCTGGCTGCGTTCAGCCCCGATGAGCCAATTGGGTACAAAGTCTGAACAGGGGCAGGGTGCTATCTGCGGGCCCTAGCCAGCGGCAGGCTCCTGCTGGAAGCTTCAATGGGGACTGGAGCAATTGTCAGATCAGTGACATTTTGCACCGAGGTCATTTATCTGTATTGCACGATCAGCTCTAAATATTGGCATCTTTTGGGGGACGGACTGTAAACACACAGGTCAACCACTCTTATTTCTCTTCCTTTTCAGCTCCAAGCCTCTAGTCTTGCCTACCCAGCAGTAGGCAAATAAGCCACACGCTGGTTAGTGCCTAGAGCTGTCAGCTCTTTCTTTAAGAGAAACCTTAAAGCAAGCACTGGGCATCAGATTAACTCCCACAAGGTACAGCAAGCTCTGGCCATTGCCATGCAGTGACAGGACTCCAAGCTGGCACCAGGTAAAAGCACCATATGCAAATTCTCCCCAAGACTACACCAGGGAACAATATCATCGGTTCACTGAGCAATTCCACTTCCTTCTTGAAGTCCTCCTTGGATCTCACTGTGATTAAATCCACACTAAGATCCAAGTGCCTGGTCCCTGCAGAGAGGCAGAGCGAGAGGATCTCCACTTCGGGAAGACCTGCTGGGGAAGCCAACCCAGACGGGCAACAGCAGGAAGTGGAGCAGCGAGGGTTGTGCTCTGCAGCGCGAGGCACTGGGTACGCTCAGTCCGAAGGCTTGCTCCTCTCCAGCTGAGAGCACCGGAGGAAGTGGCACACAGACTAACAAACCACAGCAGAGACCTATGAAACAGGGGCAGCACTGGCCAAATACAAAATAAGACACGGTAGCCAGGCTTAAATAGGGAAGGATTACTCAGGCAGCTGTAGCGCTGCTGGACAGACCTCAAGGTACACAAGCTCTAAGACATTTTGAAACAGTAATTCAGGAGGTGGAGGCAGACAGGAAAGACTGAGGAATATAGACATTACATAGGATTCAGGAGAAAGGGATCCAGAACCACTGTAGAAAGATAAGGAAAACCTCAGAATAAAGACATTGGAGTGCTGTACTAGCTGAGGGAAAATGCCTGGAGGCGTTCCAGTATTTGGTTCTCTGTGCAAGAGAACAGAAGGACGCTAACGAAGCCGGCAGATGACAGAGCTGAGGCACTGATACAAGCAGGATCAGCATATCCCAGAACAGTCTCATCCTCCAGCCAGGCACTGGGCACATCTGAGTTAGGAATGCAGGTCACCAGGATGGGATGTGCTGAACACATGGGTAGCCTACAACAGCCAGACTCCCTGATGAGATCCCTGCCAGCCCTGAGCACTCTAAGCCAGAAATTAAAAAAATGTACATTTGCTGAGCCACGTTCTGCCACCATTTGATTCTGTCATCATCCCCACCGCACCCCTTTGGGCTGAGGAAGTGGAAATCCTGACTGCAAGCGTGTGTTCAGCCAGCGCGCTGCCTCCGAAGAGGCACAAGGCCACGCACATGCCTTCCGCCAACGGCTGCAACTCGCGTCCGCCCTGGGGAATGCTCCCGTTTACCCAGAAGACGTCGTAGATGAAGAGGCCCCCAAGCAAGATGCAGCCTGTGCTGACATTGTTCAAGTGCAGCAGCTCCACCCCGTTGAGGGAAAACGCCAGCCCAAAGAGATTGTTGGCAATCCAGTGCTGAGAATGACAGAAAAAGGAGATTAGGGTTGTGCAGAGCCACAGCCTCGCGCCGCAGATGCCTTAGGTGGAAAGGGTCCCAGTCTGACCTAGCCCAGTCCCTGGCCTCCCCACAGCAGAGTTGTGGCTCGCTCACCTTTCTCAGCAGGTACCAGACCCCGACAACACTGCTCAGGGCCAGACATACGAGATCCTTGGTGTCAAACTCGTAATTCACTATTTCTGCAATAAAACAGAGAAGTCAGACCTGGGGCAGTCCTGGCAGCTTCCCTTCCTGCGCAGGGCAGAGAAGGGCGAGTTCACAGCAGGGCAGCGACACAGACCTCAGCGCTCACACCCCAACAGAGGGGACTCTGCCCATGCAAATGGCCGTGCCCACGGCCACCACATCCAAATTGCATGCGAGCAAGCAGCCTGCACTGGCAAGCCCAGACCTTCTCCTTCAGCCAGACTCTGCCACATGGACAGCATCTGTGATCCTTCTGTCAATAAGGAAATTGGATTCAGGCTCTCTCCTATGGTAGGGAGGAGCAGATCTTCTCCCCCTTCCTGCACCCAGTTAACTCCTGGTGGTATCACTAGAACGTAGTGCATTTAATACCAGCCATTAGCTCCACTCTGTTTCTGGCACTTCCCTGCCAGCCAGAGGCAACAAACGGGGAGAGCGCCAGTGTAAGACAACATATCCATGCAGAGCTGGCAGGGCTTACACTGGCTACAGAAGCACAGCAAGGAGCAAGAGGTGAGCCTTTGAGAAGGTTGTTTAGAAGGGCCGAAAGTCAAAACAAGCGAGCAAGAAACAGAACAGAAAAGGCAGAAAACATTCAGGAACCTAGAAAGACTGGCAAGCTAACATACCTTCCTTGCTCTCCCCGGAGCCCTGGGTGAAGAGGAGCTGGTACTGTTTATTGGGAAAATTTGCAGGGAAGAATCTGCTCATCATGGGGCTGAAAAAAAAAAGCACAAAAGAGCTGCAGAGAAGGGCAGTTCTACAGAAACCCCGCACATGGCACTGCCCAGCACTTCCGCATGACGGCGTTGCAGAGCGAACATCAGTCCCCTCGCAGGACGGGGAAGTTGCAGGTTTGCCACGTCAGGGACCGGCACGAGCCCCAGCTTGTCACCAAACATGGAAGCTCATCCTCCCAGAGCTCTGATCCGCCTGCATGGGACAGTCCCCAGAAATGCTCTAGGGCAACAGGCACAAACATCACATGCAGGAAGGGAGAACCCATCCCTGATACCAGCACTTGCGCCGTGCCCCCAGCAGCCTCTGGGCACTGCACGGGTCTGCTCAGCCTGAACTGGCTGGGCCACCAGAAAATAGCTCTGCTGCTGCGCTGGGAGCAGGGACAAAGCCCGCGCAGAATGGCAGCACTGCTCTAGGGAAAGCATCTGGTCCCCAGTGCCCCAGAGCTCAGGAAACAGGAAACCGGTTTTACTTTTTCAGTTACTGAAACAGCCTGGGCTTTCAACACCGTGCACCAAACACAAGTGCGAGACATCGAGGACATTACCACGAGCTCCAGCTGCCTGTTTCAGCTGTCCCAGTAAGGGGAACAGCGGAGCTGAGGAGCTCTGCCCTCTGCAAAGCAGCGAGGATGGTGCCGGGCCAGAGCAGCTCCTCGGGGTGCGGTGCTGGTGGCCACCCACACCTCCACAAGCTCAGAGCACGGGATCACTGGGGCTGCCGAGCCTTTGGTCTGCCCTTGGCTCCCCCAGCAGGAAGGGCTCACAGCATGATCCGGTCCTGCCTCCCCAAAGAGCCCTCCAGATCCACCGAGGGAAAACACCCCACAGGCTGGGATTTGGCTCTGTGGCAAGGTGAGTGCTTTAGACTCCCGCACAAGCAGCTCAGCACCCCGCTGCCTCGCAGCGCAGCCAGCCCTCCACCCTACCTGATGGTGTGGGACAGGGCAAGGATCCCCAGCACAAAGAAATACATGGAAAGCAGAAGATTGATGTACTCTTGAGAGAATATCTGCAAAACAAAACCACAGAGGGGTTACCACTGCGTTCTCCCCTCTGACACCATGAGAAAGTGCTTCACATTGTAATCGGCAGCTGCTGCGTTGGTGCTCCAGGGAGACGGGAGGAAGACCTGGAATAACCCAAATTCTTGCATCGCTGATATGAAATGTGTTGGAAATAGCTGTGTGCTCGCAGAACAAGCGTAACAGGCCTGCGAGTTGTTGCACACCTATGAGCCACTCAGTTCAAAAAATAACTCCTGTGCTGCAGAAAGGAGGGCAGAGCTTCCCCCTCGCGTCCCCGCAGAGCAGCCGGGGCAGGGAGCGAGGCGGCACGCTGCTCTCGGGGCAGCGCTGCCTTCCCCTGCCCCGTGCTCTGCAGCGGCCGAGCGCGCCCTGCCCCAGTTTAGCGGGGTATTATTAGAACCCCCGCCCTCCAACACACACACGCTGCCTCTCCACCGAATCACACCCCGCGATTCACGGCACGCTACAGCCCATGCTGAAGCGCGCTGACACGCCCAGGAGAGCCGTGGTCCCTCGTGCTCTCCTAGGAGGAAGGATGCTGGAGCACCAGAGCTTAGGGCAGAGTGCTGACATGAAAAGGAAAAACCACAGATCACCTGGTCACGGTGCACATTCCTAAGTTCTTTCCTGGCACCCACGGAGGATCCTTGCAGGATCTGGTGGCCGCTCTATTGCCCACCACCAGCAGAGGCTCGGCAGATGCTCGGCTTCACTGCTGTCAGCCTAAAGGAGGAGCTGCAACCCCATTACCCCACGCTGCCACACCGGTAACTTCGGGCAGAACTTCACCGCTGGGGAAGCGGGGCACGTTGCTGGGGAGGCCTGACCCAGCGCACCCCGTCTGCTGCCGCAGAGCTCATCTCCACGCACCCTTGGTGGCCTCCACGCAGAACTGCCTTCCCCGCCGGCAGAGATCTGCTGCCGCAGCACGCACCGGTGCCCACGCACACACCAGGGCACGGAGCTGCACGGTGTGGCTGCCGGCCTGCAGCAGCTCGAGCAGGCTGGAAGCCACCTCAGCTGGCTGCTGTACAGCACCCGTTATCAGCGGAGATGGGACTGTAAATTCAAATATTCCCAACTTTGCACATTAAACCCCACCTCCTGGCATACCTGATCCCCCAGCAGCCTGGGAGCCGTCTCGCAGGACAGAGGGGGCTGGAAGCAGGAGGAGGCAGGCAGAGCTCACCTCTCTGCAGCTCTGAATTACCCAAAGGCTGAGCAGCTCGAGGAGAACTGACGTCCCCGTTTGGTGACACTGCAGGGCTCAGGCTGCGCAGCCTTGCACACTTCTATCCCAGCACTAATGGCCCCAGTACTGTAAGCCAAAAGGCACACCAGCCCCGTTTCTGGAGCTCCTGGAAGCAGGCGCAGCAGGGAGGAGGCAGGCCGTGTCTCCAGGGCCCACCAACGCTGCCTGCTTACTTACTTTAAAGAAGAGGTAGAGCCCCAGAAGGGTGCAACTGGCAACAATGGGAAAACGAGCAGCATCTCGGCTGGTAATGGTCTCTGGCATCTCCGAGGAGTTCTGGGGAGGGAAGGAGAGGACACGAGCGGGTTATCCGGTGGCCTGTGCTCTGGCTTTGTACCTGAACAGACACAACAAGGGACTCGCAGGGCTGCACAGCAGCACCGCCGTGGCTCTGGAGAGGAGGAGCACGCCTGCTGGCTCCCGGCCGTCCCCAGAGGTAGGACTGCGTCACAGGCAGTGCCCAAGATGGAAAAAGCAAACCTGTCTGCATTTGTCCTTCCAAGGGCTGCTACAACTGACTCCACTTTTCCTCTTGAGAGGGGAGAAACCCTGCCTCTTGCACTGAGGTTTTCCCTTTCCTGCCCAGCGCAGAGCTGGGCACCTCGCGGCTCGTGCCTGGCTGTCTCCATCAGCCTCCCCATCTGTGCGCACCATATGGCGATCCCTCTGAACGGCATTTCTCTCCAATCACCTTCTTGTTCCTCACCTCGCTCTTGGGACACTCCTCGTGCTCAGAAGCCCCAGATTTAGAGAACTCCTTCACCTTCCGAAACAGCTTTGCACCACCTAAACCAGTCCCCTTTTAAGCCATTTCCCAAGAGAGACCCGCGGTGCTCACCAGGACAATCGTCCCCTCCTGCTTTCTCCCCCCACCCCACTCCCCCCACAGGGCCTCCCCCAGAAGGGCAGGGGCTGCGGTGCCTGGAGATCTAATCCCACGCAGGCAAACGCCTGCAGCCAGCGCTGGACAGAGCGCACGGCAGCAGCTGCTGTTATGCAAAGCAACTCCGCAGAGGAACAGCATCGTAGGGCACAGCTGCTGCCCAAAGAGCCCAGCGCTCCCTGGGGCGTGCGGGAGGAGAAACCCACAGCCAGGCCCCGCTCACGGGCCTATGGCTTGATTCCCCGGGCTGCTGGAGCGCTCCCTAAAACAGCCGAACCCCTACAAGCCAGACACGGCAACACCAGGGGGCTTAAACGTAACAGTAATACGTCGGGCTGCGTGAGACGGCCCCTCTCCCGAAATCCCCCTGGGGTGCCAGCCCCGGCGGCCACCCGGGGCCAGGCACAGGGTGCCGAGAGCAGCGAGGGGCTGCGGGGCGGGCGGGGTGCCCCAGCGCCCGGGGCACGGCTCGGGGGGCCGCGGGACGCCCCCC
>VXAA01004988.1:246041-292929 GCA_013399115.1 Anseranas semipalmata | reverse complement strand
TCTCCCGGGTCGCTTGCAGAGCTGGGTTCATCTGGTGGGATTTAACCGCGCCGGGGCGAACGGAGGCACAAAGCGCCAGCGGCACGCGCTGCCCATCACCATCCGGGGCTGCGTGCGCCTCGCCGGGCACCGCGCTGCGGCTGTCGGAGGAGCCCGGCTCCGTCCTGCCCTCCGCCACCTCCCGGCGTGAACCTCCCCGGTTCGCTCGAGACCTCCGAGTTTATTCCGCACACCGGGGATTTTGGGTGAGTAACGCTTTTTGCCTGCTTACTGGGAACGTGCGAGCCGGGGGGGCTATCCTTTATTCATGTGTAGCGAGATCTGGATGGGGACCACCTCGGAGGAGCTGTCACAGGCTTAATAAAAGATGTCTTCAGCCTTAGAATCGTGCTGCGGCCGGGCTGGGTGCAGGGAGGCTGGAGGTAGGTTGCTTCATGAAAACCAGAAAGCCGGGGCTTCTGCTTGCGAGCGAAGGATGCGCGCAGGTCCCGTCCGCCTGGGAACGTCTCCTCTTGGCGGTGGCACACTTTCTGCCCGGGGCTGGCTTGCTGGTGGCTTGCAGCTGGGCTTGTGGCTCGCTTGGGTGCGAGGTGTCATGCGCTGGGGTCGCCGGGGGGGTCGGCCACCGTAGGACGGGGTCTCCGAAACGTGCGACCCTGCTTTAGCCACGTGGTCCCGGGAGCTGCTGCCACCCCTGGGGGGTCCTCATGGCACGAGGATGAGGACGACTGCCCCCAGCCCCGCTCGGCAGAGCAGGGCCCGGGGTGGGGAAGCTGCCCCACTCTGCATGGGGAAAAGGGTGTGGGGATGCGGCTTTGGGACGTGGGGCGGTCCCAAGGGTGTTGGAGCTGCCCCTGGCTCTGGGCAGGGGGCGGCTTATGGCAAGAAATACCAGCTGGAGCGGTTTCTTGTGGAGCATCGGGAGGTTTTGGCTCTTCCGGACCTGGGTTTGGGCAGGGGATTGGGGCAGAGACCTTGTGTTAGGGGGCGGAAACTCCCTCCCATGGCCTGGCCCAGCCTGAGGGCTCCCGTGTGGGGTCACGTCCCCTCGGGGTGCCACTTGCTGGGCTGTGTCCTGGTGGCCACCTTGCAGGGGCATCATTCGCAAGGGCACCCCGNCTCGCCGCTCCTGCACGTGGCGTGGAAGCAGAGCGGGACGGTGATGCCCAGAACAAAACCCAAACCTCTAACAGCGCGCATCCTGCCTCGGGCATCTCCTGGCACCCGCCTGGGAGGGCGGGAGGCGGCAGCGAGGTGCTCTGCGCCCCGGGGCACTTTCCCGGGGGTGGCCGTCACCCGGAGTCCAAAGTCCCCGGCCGATCCCTCCTGGATGCGGCCAGACCTGACGGTGGGAGGGAAATTCCCCGGAGCGCGGCGTAGCTCCGGTCTGGAAGCTGAGTGCGGCGACATGCGGCTTATTAAAAACGGAAGGAGGAGAGAAAATAAAGTGTGTGCGAGGACAAAGTCCCATAACTTCTGTGGCAGGAAATGTGGATTTTGAAAATGTGCTGTCCCGGGCGTAGCTGCAAAAACCTCTTCTTTTGCTGAGATGGATTTGGGGGCGGTGAAGCCGCAGCCTTCATAAAACGACATCTCCAGCTTTGCCCTTCTCCGATGTTGTTTCCGAAGTACGTGTTCTTTACTCCGCAGGCTGCTTTCCCCACAGTGAAATCCCTTCCTGACCGGAGCAGCGCAACTTCTGTTCTGCACAGGGGCCCTGGGATGTGCTTTGCTCGCTCTCGTGCCCGTAACGCGCTGCCCTGCCCCGCTCCCAGCTTCGTCCCTGGCACGGGTGGTCGCTTGTAAATGAAAGCCTCCGAAGGGATGCGATTTTTCAGCTGGAAAACAAATGGGGTGGCCGGCTCCTGCCGCGCTGGGGGATCTGGGCTGGGGCTGGGGGATCTGTGGCGGTGCTGGTCCGGGTTTACAGCGGGAGGAGCGGAGCCAGGGCCCTCCGGTAGGCAGGTGCATGGTGAGAACGGGAGGAAAAGGGAGAGAAATGGGCAATGGAGAGCAAAAGGGCAGGTCTTGCGTCGGGCTGCATCCTGCACTGGTGCAAGGCTGGCTGGGGGTCAGCAGAGCCAGCCCGCTTTCTGCAGCAGCTTGGAGGGCTGGGATGAAACCCAGGGAGCAGCCGGGGCGAGAGGGGCGATCGGGGAATGCTGCAAAGCTGCTGGTGTGGGGAGGGGAAGAGAAATGAGGAAGAAACCCTAAAACGCCCCTTCCCGGGCGAGGTGTGTGTAAGCACGCCGGAGGAGCGGCCGGGCAGGGATTTCTGGCCGAGCTTCCCTCCCGTGGAGCGACACGAGGTTTGCTTCGTTCCTCTTTTGCTGCAGCTACATGCAGAAGATTTGTGCTTCGGAGCTGCTGAAATTCGGGTCCGAGTCTCCCCGTCTCGCTGCGATTGCCGTGGCAGTCGGCACCGCGGGATGCCGCAGGGACCTGGTGTTAACGGGACGGGTCCCCGGGCTGATCCCTGCCTGCCCCGGAGGATGCTCGGGGCTCTCCAGGTCCGGCCCCAAAGGTCACTCCCTGCTCGGCACGGCTCCGGTCGGGTTATTCACGCTTCCCCTTTTAAACCAGGTTTTTATTTATACCTAGCGTGGCGGATTCCGCTTTTAGGATCTGTTTCAAAATCCCTTGAAGTCTTTCCCTTGATGCTGGCGGGCTGTAGCCTGAACAAACGTCCTCCTCTGCGGGAAGAGGAGCCACGGCTCCGAATCTGGGTCAAGCTCGGGGGCTGTGGGAGCGGCCCCGTGCGCGGATCAAACGCCGCGTTGTTCCCCGCAGGTGTCACGAAGGTACCGGCCCCGTCCTCGCCTCGCGGGCGGCCGGGCAGCGTCCCCCCGGATTACGGAGCCGGCGCTTGTAAAAGACTGGGGTGAACGTCCTGCCCTCCGCAGAAACACAGCGCGAGGAAGTTAAGGGGCGAGGGGAAGCGCTCGGGGATTGGAGGGGGCTTTGCTGAGCTCCCAGCTGCGGGGTTGGGATGCGGGGATGGACAGATGGATGGCTTCGCAGTTCTTTACAGGGTTACGGCCGGGGTTAGGAGTGTTGGTCCGTGCGGGGCTGATGGCACGGGCGGGCACCCGGGGGCTCATCGCTGGTGGAGTTGGGGTGACCTGGACGGCATCTGCTTCGCCGCTGCGCGCTGCAGCCCGGTGTCTGTGCCTTCCCTCGCCCCGGCGGGGTTATTTGGGGTCCGGGGTGGCTGGTGACGGAGCCAGGGCTGCTCGGGAGCACTTGGGCTCGCCCCGCTAACCACCGGTACCCCCCGCAGCACGCTCCCAAGGGCTGGCCATCTCCGTCTCCATCCCCGCCTCTGGGGGATGCATTTTTGGGGGTGGGCGAGGGCTGCCCGCTGCAGCGGGGACGTGACCGGACTGCGCAGCAGCGGCAGCACCGCGGGCACCCCCCCTCTCTGCTGCAGTGGGGGCTCGTGCTGAAGCTTCCCCTGCACCCGGCCCAGGGGGGCACCGGTCCTGCCGTGCCCCCTCTGCCCCGGCACCCCGTGTGTGCGTGGAGCCACCGGGATTTGGCATCCGGCAGCTGCGGGCCCGGGCGAAGCGGGAGTGTTACAGCTTGCAATCTGTGAATCATAAATTCATATTTTAAAGAACGAGGATTTTTTTTTTTTTTTTGTAAAGAAGGGCGGATGGGAGAAAACCCCACAATTCTCCAGGTGTGCTTTGCAATGAGGACGCATCTAATACCACGTTTCTAGCACAACGCTGTCTGTCCCATGCCACCGGGGATGCACCCGGAGGCACTTGGCCGCTGAAGCCCGGTCGCTTCTGGCTGCAGCCTCGGCCGTGCCCCACGTGCTGTGGGTTCGTGCCCGTGCGCCCCGAGGCCGGGCCAGTTTGGGGATCTGTTCTCAGGAGGAAGCATCACCGCTGCCTGCGATGAGCAGGGATCCGGGCCGAGCAGCCCCCTCTGGCACAGGCTTACCACACCTCTGTCAATCCCCTTAGTCCTCCCGTAGCTCTGTCCCAGTCTGTAAGGCAGGGATGTGCTGCCAGGACTGGGAGGGTGCTGGGTCCTGATGCGCCCTTTAAGGGCTGAGCTCCTGGGATGCGCGGGGCTCAGGACCCTGGATGGCTCGGGGCAGTCTGGACACATCGTGGGTGATGCTGTGGGACCAGGGATGCTGGAAGCACAGAGATGCAGCAATCCCTGCGGGAAAGGAGGAAACCACTTCGTGCTCCGTCCCTGTATGGGGCTCCCCGGCCCCGCTCAGCTCGGGATTGAAGAGGATGCGGCGGCTGAACACGGCTCACCCGGGTCACCCACCGAGGACCACGGTGTGTGGGGACCCCTGGCGTGGGGAGATGCTTCCCCCGCTCGTGGGGATGCTCTGAGCCGCCCCGCTGAGCCCTCGCCCTCTTCTGCGCACCCGAAAGTTTCAGTGCACCTTCCCTCCCGCGCCGATGCCGTCCTGGGGGGCCGCTCCCCGCGGTTTAAGACAACGCCCGAAGCCACTCGCCTTCTGCAGCCGCTGCTCTCGGTCGAGTGCCGTCAGGAGCCACGTTCTTCGGGGCCGCAGCCTGCTCTGCGCTGGCGCTGGGCAGGAGGTGCTGAGCCGTGCAGAAGCAGCATCGGGAAGGGCTTTGGAACGGCCGAGCCCCGCTCCGGGGGTGCTGGCGAGACGGGGAGCCGGCCTTGGGTCGTGCCTGCCTCTGATTTGGATGCAAAAAAAATGGACTTCAGACCAAGAGCTTGAAAATGCCCCAGGATAGTTCTCCCCCCCACTGCCTTTTTTCTTCTCTCTCCTCGTGAGCAGCATAATTTCTGGATGGAAACCAGGCCTCTTCCTGAATAGCAATGGGACTTGCAGTGGAAAGCATCGATGTGCGGCAGGGAGCGCGTGAAGCAGAGCGTTTCTGGATGAGTTTTTGCACAAACATGACCGAGTCTGGGAAAACTTGCAGCATCCGAGCTCTTCCCTCGTGTTTAATAGGCACCGTGTTGGTTTTTATTTCCACCCTCTGGATTATTTAAAGGCCAGAAGAGACTTTTAGCAGCCTCCAGCCTGACTTCATGCAAACTCAGCTGGAAAATTTTGCTCGGGAGCTGGCGCGGGGCCGCGTGTCCCAGCACCATGTCCCAGCACCGTGTCCCCCGGGGCTGGCGGCATCGATACGCCCGTGGTCCCCCCGTCGCTCCTTCTCCTGGTCCCGTTTGTCACTCGCCTGCTTCCAGTTCATTTTCTCCCTCCTCGGCTGCGTCCTCACCCTTCGCAGCCTCCCACTGCTCGATTTTATTTTTATTTTTTAAGAGCTTCCCCCACAAACACGCCGTCACTGGGAGCCTTCCTCCGCCCCGGCGCTGCCGTTACAGTTCCAGGGCTGCCGGGCGCCGCTCCCGCGCCGTGGGTGCCTTCATCCCAAGCTTGACCTGGGCAAGTCGGGACGCTTCCCCGCTGCCCTCCTCTTCCTCGGCTCGCCGTGGGGCGCGATGCCATCCGGGGCTCTGTCCGAGAGGAAGAGCCCTCCTCTTCCTCGGCGCCGGCTCGAGGCTGCGGTAGGTGGGTGCCTCAGCGGGGGCACCCATGGGTGACATTGGGGCTGTCCGCGTGCAGAAGGGAGCGAAGGGATCGTGCAAGGTTGCCTGGGCAGACGCTGCCGCGGGGAGGCCGCGCGTACGGGCGTGCACGCGGACACGGGCACCCGCTGCAGCATCCTCCTGCGCTGGGGCTGAAAGCTCTCCCCCTGGCCCAGCAGCGATGGGCGGCGCTTTTCATTATTTTAATAGGATTTTGAGGAAGGAGCGTGCTTGTGTTGAGAACCTTACAGACCTCGTCCCGTGCGGAGGCGCGGAGCGGTTCGGCAGCGAGCTGTGTGCGTTGGGAAATCAGATGGGTTTTCCTTCTGTTGTTTTTTTTTTTTTTCTTTTTTCCTGGGAGTTTGGAGTATTTTTTGTTCCCTGTGAATTTTTTCTCCCCACCCTATTCATTATCATTTTTGTTAATTAGATTGTGATGGGAATGGTCTCTATTCAAAGGAAAAGCCTCGGAGATGTGTTTTTACAAGTGTGTGTGTTTCGGGGCGGGGGGAGCCGAGATGCTTGAAAGAAATCATTTTTAAAATAATTTCTTCATAAAGCTCTTTAAAAGCAAAACCCCGTTACCCTTCCCCCACCGCGGCCCCCCGGCCCCCCCTAATTAAACGATTTGAATTTTCACGTTAACCGCTTGGTGCTTCCTCAGCGCCTCAGATGATTAGAAAGGGATATTCATTTATGCCTTTTAAACGCCGCCCCGATTAAAATCAGAGAGATTTTTTCCTTCATCAAAATCTAACATCCTTGAAAAATTAATTTGATGCCTCTTGTTATCAATTAATTGAATCTCGTTGGGAGAGAGGCTCGTGCGGCGGGTGGTTGGAGCTGGCCCTTCTGTTCTTAGTTGCTTTCCCCCCTCTCTTCTCCCTTCTGCTGCTGCTTCCAAACACTGTGACATTATAAAACTCGGCCTTTTCTTATTATTTTTACTCATCTCATAAAATAAAATAAATGAATAAAACTTGGTCTCTCTTCCCACCCTCCTCCCCCATTCCCTTGAGTTCCTCTTGTATGAAAGACCCTTTTTTCTCTCCTTCTGTCATCCCTCTTTCCTATAACTTACGAGGCAGGGGGAGAGAAAGAAAGTTGGTGCTTTAGCAATTTCTCGGCGCAGCAAAGCGGCCAGGGTCCGTCTTTCTTCCTTTCTTTAACTGGGGATATTGGATATTTCATTTGAATCTCCCTCTTTTCAATTAAAAGTGCACGGCTCCTTCTCTTAAACCCGCTCTATTCTCCTCCTCTGTCTCTGCAGCCGGAGAAGCGATTTCCCTTTCTTTAATATTTCAACTCTTCCCCCGAGACGGGCTGCCTGCGTTTTTTTAATAGACTTTTTCTCCCTCTATTAAACTTTTCCAATCTTTGTCCCTTTAGTTTTTTTTTTCCTTCCCACCTCTTTAAACAAAAAGAGAGAGGAAAAGTTATAAAATTTGAAGAACTGGGTCATTCAGGAAGTTATTTAAATAACTTAGAAAAAAAACAGGCTTTGGCTTCGTTTTAACTCTCCTTGGAGCGAATCTACCTGGCTGCTTTTAGGTCCAGACCCTTCCCTGGTGCCTCCTTTACGTCCCCTCCTGAATTTGGGGTTTTTAGGGAGTTTGCCAACTCGAGCGAGCGCGGCCCTGCTTCCACTTGCCGGGGTTGCGCTTCGCTTTCCTCCGGGGACCAAATCCAGGGGGTGCTTGGTGGCCCCTGGGGGTGCTTTGCCCCCCGCCTGCGCCCCCGCTGTCCCACCCATCAGCCCTCTGGTCCCCAAGGGGTCTCCGTTTGCCCCAAGCTTGATTTGGGGCCCTGCAGGTGGGAGATGCCGTCACCTGCTTCCAGACCTGTCCGGGCTTTGGTGCCGGTTCTGCTCCCTTGGGGTGCCGAGGGTTTCGGAGGCGGCTCTGCCCAGTGGGTGCCTGGCCAGCAGCGCTGTGTGCCGCCTTCCGTGCCTTTTTCCTTTGACCCCCCCTTTACATCGAGCAGAAGGGAAGCAAGTGGCTGTTTTGGGGTCTGCTTTATTCCGGCACTAACCTATTTTGGCACTGAGGCTCAGCAGGGGCTCTCTGAACGCTTGTGCTTTGCCCCAGTGCTGCTGCTTTCGGGCTCCTCCATCGCTCTGGACCCCAAATCTTCTCTCCCCCAGCACGTATCTGCAGGGGCACAGCTGTGGGAGCCCGCAGGGTGCTGGGCACCCATGGGTGGGTACCGGCAGCTCCCCCGGTGCTGCCCCGCTCGGGCTCCCCCAGGCCCCCTGCGTGCAGCTCCTGAGCAGCGAGACCGGAGCCCCCGTGCGCCACGTCACTATTTAATTAGTCGTCCCTGATTAACAAAACTTGGCGTTCGGCTTCCTCCTGCCCTCATCTTTCCTGGCTCCGAATCAATGGCTTTGATATGCTAATTAGGGAGTAATTTAATTTCAAAAGGCCGCAATTAACAAGGGTGTTGTGGACATGCTGTAGTTAAGCGGCGTAATCTAATTTGCATTAGTAACAAGCAGGGACTAATTAGAAGCTTAATTAGACACTTAGACGGCTCTTGTGTTTACTTTCTTAATGAGATGGAGTGGGGCTCTCTTTTTTTAATCTTTTCAAGAGCGCAGCGGAGGGAAGCGCCGGATGGAGCCGCGGCCCCGGCGCGTGCCCGGCCCCGCCAGGAGGGTTCTGGTCCTCCCGAGCCCGGCGGGGAGCAGCGGGGGCGGCTGCGACCGGGCTGGGGTCTGCAGGAGAATTGCCCGCGGGGTTTGCAGCAGCCGGGGCGTCCTCAGTGCTGCTGGAGCATCCTTGGTGCTGCTGGAGCAAGGACCGGAGAGCGGAGCTTGCTCAGAGGGAGATGTTTCGGAGCCGAGCGGGAGCTGCACCACGTCCAGCGCTCTCCCAGGGCCTTTCCTTGATGGGGATGCTTGGGTTTCCAGGTGCACTGTGAGTGGGATGAGCCAGCTTTTCGGGTAGGAGGCAGACCTCTCCGGGGCTGTTCTCGCTTGGTTTCTGAGCAGCAGCAAATGTTCTCCGCTGCCTGATGGCCCCGGGTGCTCGCAAGCCCAGCGGGGGTGACTGGGTGCGCTGGGGCAGCCTGGGGGGAGAGCTGCGGACAGGGAGCAGCGCCCAGAGCTCGGTCCTGCCCAAAGGAGTTGCTGGGAGCAAGATGAAAGTGGGAGATGAAAGTGCTCAGAGGTGTGATCCCATTAAAGCGGTGCCTGGGCTTAGCCAATCCTTGGTTCCTTAAATCTCTTCTAATTTACAGTAATGCTTTAGATTCATTTTAGCTCCCCCAGACTTGTATTTTAATCCCCTTTCCACATTTCCATGTGTTTATGTGTTAATTAAAGGGTAAAAAGCCATTCTCCGAGCAATCCCGGCTGCTGCTTCTCCTCTTCAAGCCAAAAGCCTTTTAAGATTAGCCAGCCACTTCCCAAAGCCTTGCCGGTGCCGGATCCGGCCAAGCAGGTTGCTCAACTTTCCGTGGCTCGGAGCAGATCCGGTGCCTGCAACCGAGCCTCGTGCGCGCGCCTCCGCTCCCAGCAGCGTGGAGGAGCATCCTGCCGCGGCACGGGCCTCCCGAAGGCCCCGGTTCCTCTGGATTCCTGGCGGTCCTGGATCTGTCCCCGCTGCTGCCCAGCCTTCCGGGGATTTGCTTGGTTCGTGCTGCTGGATCTGCCGCTGGTGCCCGGGGAGAGGTTGGCGGTGAGCTGCCGTGCCGTGGGGCGGCCCCGTCCTCCCCACTGCAGCCTGGAGGGGATGGAGCTGGAGGAAGGGGCTGGGGAGATGGGTTTGGGGCTGGGGTGCGGAGGGAGGGGTGGAAAAAAGCCTCCGGAGCATCGCAGTAGGGGTTTGGTCCCAAACGCCTGGTGTCACCGGCTTATTCTGTGCTGGTCCCCACAAAACGCGGTCCAGCAGCGGGGACGTGCCGGGCACAGGGAGCGTTTTCCCCATTTCCAGCCGCTCATCCTCATCACTCCTGGGCGGTTGTTTCCAGCTCGGGCTTCTCTTTGGTTTTGCATCTGGGGAAACCGAGGCAAAGGAGCAGGAGGGGGACAGGGACCTGCCGGCCGTGGGGAGGATGCGTGCAGTGCCCAGGCCTGGGTAATGTTGGCGTCGGATGCTCCAAAGGCGACTGCTTTCGGCCCTCCGCGCGCTCGTGTGCATCCCCCACTTTGCTGCGCTGCTCGGCTGGCGTGGCCGCTGCCCAAAACACCGCGCCGTGACTTCCCTCGGCCCCGTGTCAGCAGTGCCTCGCCAGCCTCTGCTCCCGTCCCGGTTCGGTCTGGGCTTCTGGAAGCTACCAGGGGCTGCGCCATTCATTTCCCCGCTGCGCAGCCCTGCTCTGGTTTGGGCTCTGGTTTGGGGTGGCAGTGGCACGAGCGCTGCCGCGCGCTGCTCGCGAAGGGCGGCGCAAAGTTGCGGAGCCCCCGAGGGCCGCTGTAAGGAGGGCATTCAAAAATAGGGGAAGCAGCTAAAGTAGGCGTTCGGGCAACTGCTTCTTAGGAGCTCACGGCCTGGGCTGTACCTGCTTTTGCGCGTCCCGGGGACTAAGCAGCGCTGCTTATTTTTGCATCCCTTGCGCCAAATTGGGCAGAGGAGAAGCAGCATCACGGCAGGTGGGTCGGGATGCCCCGAAACTCCTCCGGAGCAGATGCTTCGTCCCTTATAAAGACCTGCGAGCCCCGTGCACAGCTCCCATGGCCTCCAGCGCAAGCCTTCGCCACGAGCCGGCCTCCGGCTTCGTCCTCCCCTCCCTGCCAAGGCTCCGGAACGCTTCGTGTCACGGTGCCCGCGTCTCATCCCATGGGATGGGCACGTGTGTGGCAGGAGCCCCGTCCGACAGCGAACCCGCTGATCTGCGCACGCCCTCCTGGAGAAGCTCTGGGCATCCATCAGGCTGTTAATTGCGCTAATTAGAGAGTGCGGAGGTGTTAATTGGAAAGCCCTGGTATTGTGCCTGTTTTGGGGTGGGGGGGTGTCAATAAAAATGAATTGATGACTTGGCGTGGCGCGTGCACTGTACGGGTTAGCGACAAGTCAGGGAACGTCAAGGAAATGTTACTGCTCAGATTAAGCAATTGTTAATTAAAAAGCAACCGTAATTAATATACTCTCATTGCCATATGGTACTGCTAAAGGCAGGGGGATTCTTTATTTGCAATTCTGTTTCCTTTTCTTTGTCCTGCGAAAGGTGCGCATTTAAGTAAAAGGAAAAAAAAAAAGAGCGCTTATTCAGTGAAGTGATTTTGAGCCTGAAACGGTAATTAGCGATCCATTTGCGCAGCTTCTGTTGCTCATTGCCATTAGAGGGGTCCCCTCCCCTCCCCTTTTAAGCAAAACCATCATTCTGTACTTTATCTGGCTGTTGCGAGGACGGTCTGGACAGGGGCCATGCCTTTACGCCTGGGGGAAGGTCTGATCCTGATTAGACCCTCTGGATACCAGCGTAAGGAGAATCCCTAAAATATTGCCTGCCTTCGGTGAACTAAAATAGATGAAAAGCCGGCGCCGTGATGCTGCGCAGACCTCCCGCCCGCGCGCGGGGACGCACATGTGCTGGGGCGTTCCAGAGCCCGGCGCAGAGGTGCTCCGTCCCCGTTCCGCTCAGCGCTGTAACGCTCCAGACGTCGGCTTCGTTATTTTTTTTTTTCTTTAAGGTTTTGTAAAACTTTTATATGAATGGAAATATTTTCATTATTATTATTGCTTTCTTTTATGACTTCCCTTGCAGCGCTGGGAACCCAAACACGCCAGCGTCCCAGTAGGGTTTGCGAGCGGGAAGGCGGCTTTACGGGGCTTGGAAAGGGAACGGCGCTGCCTGCGGGAATTGCCCGGCTGGACCCCGGCTCTGCGGCATCTGCTGCAGCATCCTGGCCCTGACGGGGGCCGGCCCGGCTGCTGGGGGAAGGCGAAGCGAGCCCCCGGCTGCGGCTCCTCGATGGGAAGAGATTTCCTCCTAATTCCCGATGTTAGACTTCAATTTATGCCCCGAAGCCAGGAAAGTTTATATCCTTTCCAAAACTTTTTCTCTTCGGCCTTTTTTAATACTTCCTGTTGTAACTCTGGATATTCTTGTTCTCCATATAAAAGTCAAATCCCTTTTTTTTGAATCCTGCTGAGTTTTTGGCTCTGGTGATACCCTGTGACTCCCGGACAGGGACGGGCCCGGCCGCTGCTTTGCTTTTCCCCGCGGGGCTGCGCACGTTCGGAGCTCGGACTCTGCTGAAGGAAAGTGAGAAAAGTCACAAAAACAGAGTTGAGTTTTTCTAAGGGCTCTCGTGTGGCGCTTGGGGGCCGGGTTTTCAAGGGCAAAAGGTGTTTGCTTGCTTTCAAGGGCTCCCTCCCCTTCTTCTCTTCTTCCCTCTGGGTGCCCGAGACCTTTGCTATCAGGGCTGAAAGCCACATGGGGACGAGAGGGAGGAACTGGGGGCAGTGTAGGAGGAAACGGGGCTCCTAACGCAGCACCTGCAGGCGAGCATCCCTTCCTTCGCCCCGCTCTTCAAACGCCGTAATCCCGTTAACCTTGAGCTCTCCCGGGGCTGCCGCTGTGTCCCCGTGCAAGGTGCACGCGCGCGTGCTCGTGCGAGGGTTGCGGGAGGGAGCCGGCAGCTCCGCATGGGAATTAATGTCAGTCATATACCCTGCGGAAATGACTTTTGAAATGCATATAATCTCAAACATGCAAATGAGAAGCTTGCTTCACCCTGTTTAATATGAATGATCAGCTTCTGAATAGCTATTATTACACGCCACATTTCAGCAATTATGTTGTTCGCGGTTTGTCTTTCTGTCTTTTGGGGCGGGGTGGGGGAAGAAGGGGGGAAAAAGAGAAGAAAAAGGGAGAAATGGTATTTCTTCTCCCCGTCCCTCTTGCTTTATCCCCCTCCTGTTTGAAACTCGCGGGCCGGCTCCGAGCAGCGGTGGTGAACGCCGTTTTGGTTCTTGACGTGGGGAAAGAGGAGAGAAAACTGGGGGTAGAGCTGCGTCCCCTGCTCTTCTGCAGAGCAAAGCCTGTGTCGGGAGGGAGGGAGAGCCCCCGCACCCTGCCTCCCGTCCGCTCCGTGCTGCTTGGGGCTGGATGCGGCCCCGGGGAGCCGGGAGGTTGCAGCTGTGCGGGCCGGGGCTGGGGGTGCTCCCCGTTCCCAAATCCCGGGGCTTCCCTCTCCCTCTGGACCCGGCACTCCTGCAGGTGAATCCCATCCCCGCATCCCGCAGCATCCCCGCGCTGCTCCTGCGCAGCGCCCGCGCGCGGAGAGGGGGACGCGAGGCTGGGAGGGGACAGCGCGAGTGCCCCGCGGCCCCTGCCCTGCACAGGGACCCTCAGTTTTACAGCTAACGAGTTACCCGCTAATAAAACCTAATGGAGCAAAGCCTCTTCAGCTCGTCTCTCTCTGCAGCCACTCCCTGTGACTCGGCCGTCCCTCCCCTAGCCGCCCGTGCTCCTTTGCCAAGCAGCGCACCACCGGTGCTGGTGCGGCCGCCCATGGCACGGTGCGGTGCCGCGGCAGCGCGGGATGCAGCGTCCTGAGAGCCCCGATCTTCTGCCCTCGTCCCCTTCGTAACAGGGTGGTGGCCAGGGATAGGTCACGGGGGTGAAAGCCCTCGGTGCAGGCAAAGCGTTGTGCCTGTAATTGGGTGAAATTAAGCGCAAGAGGTGCAAACTCTTGGGGAAGGGGGAGCGCGATGGGGGCTGTAGCCCCTGCCCTCTGCACCCGCAGGTGGTCGTGCCCAGCACCCGAGGGTTTGGTCCTGCGAGGGTACAGCAGGGGTGGTTTTTCCTGCAGGAAGGTGCTGGTTGGCTGCAAGCCGAAATGCTCTGCGGGAACGTGTCAGCTTTGTTGAGATTTTCAGGGTGCGATACGTAGCGCGGGCTCCACGTGGTTAGTCTTCAGCCGTATTGAAACTTTTCAACTTTGCCGTCTCTGTTGTCTCAAAGTGAAGCATTTTGGAATTCCTGATTCTGTGAAGAACGCTCAGCTTCCAGGGGTTCATGTGTTGCATCAGGCAGGGAGGAAGCTGGCGAGCGAGGCGATTCCCGCGGGGACAGGGCGCGGTGGCTGGCAGCGCGCTGGGGCAGCTCGCGCCACTGCCCGCACCCGGCTGCCCTGTGTTTGATTTCCAAGTGCTTTTTGGTTTGGTTTGGTTTTTTTTGAGTGAAATGAACTCAGCTAAAACCACGGGTGTAGCCCGACCGTGGAGCGAGCACGGGGTCGGGGTTGGGGTGCCGGCCGGGGGCTCACTCTCTCTTCTCAGCCTCTATTCTCTCTTCCTCCTCGTTCCTCAGGTCCTGCTAGCAAGTCATGATGGTTGAATCCGCCTCGGAGACGATACGCTCCACTCCCTCCGGCCAGAACGGGGTCAGCAGCCTCACCAACCAGCCCGATGGCGGCGGGGGCGGCGGGGGGAGAGAAGGAGCCGCCAGCGGGGAGACCAACGGAGAGATGAGCCCGGTGGAGCTCCTGCACTTCCAGCAGCAGCAGGTAGGAGGGACGCCCCGGCCCGCGGTCTGATGCCTACGCAGGCAGCCTGGCGTTGGGTCACAGACCCACAGAACGGTTCCGGTGGGAAGGGACCTCTGGGTGCCTCTGGTCCAACCCCTGCTCCAGCAGGGCCACCTGGAGCAGGGTGCACAGGTCCACATCCAGGCAGCTTTTGAAGATGTCCAAGGAGGAGACTCCACAGCCTCTCTAGAAAACCTGTTCCAGGGTTCTCTGAGTATTTAGGGTTGGGGCAACACTCGTTTTTACCCTCCCCTCGTCTCCAAGGCTGGTTGCACAAGAAGCCGGTCTCTCGTAGTCATCCTCGTCGAGGGGCGCAAGTGCTGGAGCCGGAGCCCTGGCCATCCTTGCAGCAGTGTGGGTTGGTGCACGCTGCCCTGGTGATGGCTTCATTTTGGGTGGGGAAGCAGGTCCTGCCAGTGCTGGTGGGGTCGGCACGCTCTGACCCCCTTCAGTGTGATGCAGGAGGAGGAGGAGGGCTTTGGGAACAAGGTGAAGAGCCACTGATTGTAAAAGAAGGGGCAGGTTTTTCTCTGAGTCAGCATTTGGTCATCCAGGTGGGTGAGCGGCTGTTCTCTCCCAGTCTTTGGGGCTCACGGTGCATTAAGATGAAGAATTAACCTCACACGCGTGGCCTAAAACCCGTGTGGTGGCCTAAAACCCGTGTGCATGAGCTCTGTCCTCGCACACACGTGTGCACCTCGGAGGAGCCCTTGCTGCGTGGCACCCGTGTCCCCTGGAGCACCCGGCGCTCTGCACGCCCGCGGGGAAGGGGCTGCGTGTGCGTGCCTGCAGGTTACCTTTCAAAACAAACTTCGGAGAAAACATAAATTTTCCTCCTCGGATACTAAATAAGGCAATGATCCCTGCCTCGTATGGAGATCGCCTCCCTGAGCCATAAATTCCAGCGTGAAAGCTGTAAAAAATTGCTGTGTCTGATACTTTAGTAGTGAGTGCTGTAAATCCATTACCTGAATAACAGCCGTTTCTCACGCAGTTAAGCCCCTGTTCCCCTGATCTGAAGGGTAATCATGCGTGTAATGCTTCTGCAAGTCACCCCTGCCGAACGCGCTGCCGCGCGCCCGCTCCCCTCCCCGCGCAGGGGGACGGCCCCGAATTTCCCTTTGCTGGAGCCGGGATGAATTGGGGACGCTTGGTCCCGCACGGCCGAAGCGGTGCGAGCTGGAGGCTGGGCAGCACGCCTGCAGAGCAGGGAAAGGGAAAAAGGGAGAAAGGGGCTTTTGCAAGGTGCTGCTGCTGTTGGCTCGGCCCTGTGGCTGCGCTGCTGCTGCGTCCCCAGATCCTGCCAGCTGCTCCCCGAGCTCACCCGCTGAGTCCTGCCCTGCCAGCGCGTGGCCAAGGCTTGGTTTCCCCCTTTCACGTTTCTTCTTTCAGGCTCCCGCTGTAATTACCCCGGGAAGGTCGCTGGCACGTGGAGTTATTAAGGCACAGGGTTTGGTAAACTTCCAAAAACAAATGACATCCGCAACGCCAGCCCCTCGGGGGCGGGGGGGACGTCCCGAGGACTATCAATCTTCATGCTTCAGGGAGCAGGCTGAGCAGCAGCTGGGGTCAGGAATAAATGTCCCCGTACAGAGAGTTTTGCACAATTAGGTGCTTTATGAAGGCTTTACACCATCCCCGGGAGCATCCAGCATTCGCCCCCATCGCTCCTGCACCATTGGGCGTTCCTGTCTGACAGCTCCTCCGTCCCCACTCCCGGCAGCTCCCGAAATGTCGGCTCGCGCTCCTTTTTCTTATTTAACTGCACGAACGCTCCGGAAATGTTAGGAAGCTGGGAGGGCTAGAAGCCCACCACCCAATGTCCCCACCTAGGCTTGAAGAGCCACCGGTGGCTTAAAACTGGGGGCTTGCCTGGCTGGGGCAGTCCCCAAAGAGGGCTCGTGCTCTGCCCTGAGGTTTTTTGGCCGGTTCTGTACCTCCTGGCGGAATGAGCTGCGGCTTCGAATGAGCTCTGTAGGCAGCTGGCGCTGATGGGTGGGAGCCGGACCCTTTGTGCGGTGCCACCGCGTCCCCGGGGGGGGACCCGCCTGCGGTCGAAAGAGCAGCAAACCCCGGGGCTTCACCGGGCTGGGGGGGTTTGGGTTAAAATGCATCCCTGGGGAGGCTGCCTGGGTGCGAATGGGCAGGAGAGGAGCTTTTGGGGGGTGGATTTGTGAATCCTGGGGTGCTCAGGACCCTTTGGGGCTGTTTTGTGCCCTCCTGGAGCAGGCTGGCACGTGTGTCCGTCTGCCCCATTGGGAGCAATTCCACCCCCCCCGCCAACCCCCCTCNTTCAATGGAGGGGCCCTGGCTGAAAAGCTTGAATAGCGCGCGCTCGCATTGTGCCGGGGCTGGCGGAGGGGAGAGGTCGGCCGGGGGCATGGGAGGGCTGCCCGGCCCCCGGCATCTCCCACCGCGGTTGCTGTGGGAACGGCAAAGAGACCTCCAGCGCGCCGGCATCCCCTGCCCGGGCTCCAAAGCGCCCGCCGCCTCGGCGCATTAATGAGTTTTTAACAGGGGGGGGGTGCTGGCCCCGACCCCCTCCCTGGTAATCCTCGCCAGAGGAAGGCTGGGCAGGAAGCGGGGGGCGCGATCCTTGTGCCAGATCCTGAGGATTTGGGGCTCTCGGGGAGCAGCGGGGGACACCTTGCACGGGACCGGGCTGCGGCAGGACCCGGCAATGCTGCGGGGTGCTGAGGAAAGGGTGCTTGGCTCAGGTTTCCTTGGAACTGGGGTGCGTTTGTGTTGTTTTTTTAAATTCCACCCTAAATCCCAACCGTGTAGCCCTGCACGGGAGTGCTTCCCAACTTGCTGTCCTATGGAAAAGGAGGATCTGGGAAACCCAGCTACTCTAGCACCGTTCTGCGTTTTTTTTATTATGCAGAAAAAAAGATATTTACAGTTTATTGCAGATACATGGGAAATAAATGGTACGTTATTAAACAAAAACAAGGCTTTTAAAAAAGAAGCAAACCTGACTTTTTCTGTAGTTCAAGAAGGGTGTGGATGGGGGGAGGAGGGGCACTTCGCTGCGATAGGAAAGATACCGTTCCATAAAACATGTGATCACATCTCAAATATATTGTGTAATCCGCTATTATTAGGGTATTTAAGATAAAAATGAGACTGGAGCACTTAAGTGAAACTCATCTCTCTATTAGGTTCCTTGATTCATATTTCGTATTTTACTGAGTACAAATGCAGGAGGTTTTTTCTTTCTTTTTTTTTTCCTTTTTTTCATCTTTTTCACAGGGCAGAGGGAGGGGTGGGATTGTCAGGAGCTTGTTCCTTGTGTTCTCTGTTAGGGGAAATGGGTTTAACCCCTCGCCTGTGAGGATTGAAGAGTCAAGAGTGGGGGAATAAGGTCCAGAAGTATCAGTGTGTGCCGCGAGAGGGGAACAGCTGGGGCCGAGAGAGGCACGGAGCTGCTTGCAAAAAGGCCTTTTTTTCCTTTTTTCCCCTTTTTTCCCCTTTTTTCCCCCTCTCCCTGTGAAGAACTGTGTCATTTTGTTAATTTTGATCTCTTTGAGCCATTTGGTTCTGGTTAAACTAGAGCGGGGCTGGGCTGGGTGGAAGTGCTTTTCAATATGGCATCATTTGCCGTTAATATCCATCTAAAAATATCTGTGTGTGTTGTTTTAATAGCTCTAATTCTGGAATGTGACGATGTCATTTTTATGAGGTTAGTGTAAAAAGTCTTTTTTCATTTTTTCATCCCTTCCCAACCTCTTTTTATCTTCCAAAAGGAGCGGAGGGAAAATAGACGATACAGACCGGCTATAGATGCTCCGTCTGCCCCCTTCCTTGCAAAATTCTTGGCTTAATATAATTTTTAGGGTGGTTTTTAATGCACTGGAGGTTGAAACCCCGTGCAAAGCTTTGATCCCGTCCAGGTGGAAAATCCCTCCGCTATTTTTGGGTGGCAGTTCCCATCCTGGGCTGGGCGAAGCCGCGGCAGGAGCAGTCGCTGTGCTTTTGGCTCCGGCAGCTGCAGCGCCCGGGCACCGCCGCTCGCAGCGAGAAACTGCGCCGCTGTGAAACGAAATACCTGCTGGGGTGAGGGAGTTTAAAAATACCCCGGCCGAGATTTTCCATTGTGCTGTTTGATTTCTGGGAGTGCCGGCAGTGCTTTTAGAAAGACCTGCGTATGTCTCTGTGCCAAACTTCTGAACCTCTTGACCTGCTGCTTCCCCGTTTGAGCAGGCCTTGGAGAGGTTCGGTGCCGGCAGCTTCCGTGGAGGAAAAGGTGGAAGAGAAGGATGCGGGTTTAATGCAGGGGCTGAAGCACGAGTCGAGCATCCCAAACGGTGCTGGCGAGCCGCGCTCTCCTCTCCCTGGCTCCTCCATCACTCGGGGCGAGTTTTGTGACCCTTGCCGTGGGGCGGGCAGCCAAAAGCAGCCTCTCGCTGCCAGCCGGTGCAGCCTCCATCTCCGTGCATCGTGGGGACGGTGGCGATGGGTCGGGGCAGCACGCATTGTCTGGGCGTTGTGTTCACCACCCCCGGGAGGAATCCCATGTTTTATTTATCCGCCCTCCTTCTCCTAGCGTTTCGTGGTGCTCGGGGGTTCAGCTGCAAAGCAGCTCGCGCACGGGGCTGCGGATGGGGCAGCGCGAAAACTGGATGGAGACGGGAGTGCTGAATTTGGGGGAGCACGCTATCAGCTCGTCTGGGAACTTCTCAGGTTTTTGGTCACCTTTAAAAGTACTTGTGTTGAAACCAGGATGGCTACGGACTGTTTTACCATGGAGCCTGTACTGTGGTACTGCCTAATTAGAGAAATAGTGCAAAACGTAGCGAGGCGCTGGTGAAACCTTGTCCAAAACTGTGCGGTTCAGGTTTTAGTGCTTAAAAAGAGGAAGGCAAAAAGCTAAAATAATTAAACGAGCAAAATCCTACCGGGTTCCAATCCTTCCTGCCCCAGGCATGCGTCCACTGGGGCTGGGGGCTCTTGGTGTGAGCGGGCGGGCAATGTGAGCCGTGGGTCGGGGTCGCCATCCTCTTCCTCAGCCCTGACCCACGCTGCTGCTGCTCCTGGGGAGGGCAGAGCCGAACAGCATCAGCTCTTGACGTAAGTGTCTGAGACATTACAAACTTTTTTATGGGATAATTTGCTGATCAAAGGGAGCCATCCAGGAGCATGATGAATTTGACACAACCCATTCGTTCCTAATTACGGGTAACGCGCTAATGACTCTTGAATAACACCATGCAGCAGGATACAATTTAAAAAAAAAATCATTTTTTCTCCAGTTCATAGACCCAGGAGGTGAAAGCACATCTGCTTTTAGGGGAGAACACTTTCTTCCCTCTGCTCTCACGTGTTCTCAGCCGTGAGGACAGGTTGTGGGCGATACCCTCCGTGCTTATCCTCAGCGCCTTTTACCTTTGATCCTCCCCTGGTATTAAATTTTTGGGGCTCCCCCTGCCCCGTGCGGTCGTGCACCACATCCGCAGCATCCTTCGGTTTGCGGCTGAGCCCAACTCGGGCTTCGGCTGAAATCTCTGCCGGGTGGTGGGCAGGGAGGGAGGGAGAGAAGGGGCAGCCGGGGCGCTGGCGGAGAGGCCCCCATGTGCGATTGTAAGGCCATGTCATTTTTTCCTGTAAATCTTGTAATTTCGTGCTTCAGAGCACAACAAAGTGAGGGAGCCAGCGGGGAGTGAATTAAATTCCCCCCTGAGATGCGGAGCGGGGCAGGTGGCCGGGCCCCCTGTGGCCCCGGTGCTGGGGGCTCGGTGGCACCCGTGCCAGCCGGGTGTCCTGCCCCCTGGCGCTGGCACAAGCCACCTTGTGCCACCGGTCATCTGCCGGCTCGAATAAAACTCAGTGTGGGGCTTGCAGGGATCCCGGGGACTCCTGAAACCTGGGGGCTGCCCCGCAGCTCCCCTCCAGCAGCGCTCCTGGTTGCTGCCTGCACAAAACAGGAACCCCCCAAAAGAGCAAGCTAAAAAACAGGGCTTGGAGGTGGCATCGCCTCTGGCACATGGGAGAGCAGCTCTCTGAGGGGCTCCGTCCCCTCTTAGCTCCCAGGGATTATTTGGGTTTAGAAAGAGATTCTGGGAGCAGCCCTGCCTTGCGCTTTGCCTGCGCGCTGTAGCGAGCCTCTGCTCTCTCTTTGCTGTGTTTTCTGATTTTTGCTCAGGTTTTGGGGGAAACCCCATCCCACTGCCTTTAGCGTTTGGCCTTGGTGGCATCGGTCCCTGCCGGCCAGCAGGGACGTGGCAGCCCTCGGCACGTGGCTGTCCCCGAGGCCATGCCGCGAGCGGAGGAGTGGGGGGCGAGGTCTCCGTGCTCCAGAACCGAACGTGCCCTTCCTCGGGGCAATCTGGTGACAGCGTGTCCTGGGACAAGCAGGAAGGGTCGCTGGGGTCCCGGCTGGGTGACAGGCAGCAGGCAGCTCGCTTGCAAAGCAGTGGCAGGGTGGCACTGGTGTCCCTGTCCCCAGCAGCGTGCCAGGCCCGTCGCAGTGCCTGGGGCTTGCTTTCACCTTCCTTGCGCACAAGCCGCTTCGATCAGCCCCAAGCAGCGTGACAGCCCCTGCAAACTGCTGAGGAATTTCACGTGGTGCAGGAGGAGAAAGCAAATCCGTGCAAACCTCCATCAGACGGACACGTGGAAAAATCCACAAAGCTGGGGCAGCTGGTGTGTGCGCGGCTGTGGCCAGAGATCCGGCACCCATCCCAGGTGGGTGCCCGGGGCCCACGGGGCTCTTCCATGCGAGAGGAGAAGCCGCGCGGGTGCTAAGCAGCCTTGGATTGACTTCCTCCACCCTTGGCTTTTAACTGGAATTACTGTTTTCATTTCAAAAAGTAATTAAAATATCAGACCTTGAGCTGTCATAACTGTCACATGGCTTTGTGTTCGTATTACCGATGCACATCTATTACTGTTAATAACAGGGAAGTAACATGCCCGTGGAGGAGTGCGCCTTGCGCTGGGGCTGCGCCGGCTCCGCCAGCCGCGGGAGCTGAGAGGATTTTGGTTTTTTCTCCGTTTGGGTAAAGTGATGAGTTCGCAAGTTATCGTCGTGCGGTTCTTGAGCATCCCCAGCAGCCTGCCTGGGATGTGTGGGGAGAAGTGGTGGAAATGGGGGAGCTTTGGTGCAGGCGTCAGTGTGCCTGCACCGTGCTTCATCTGCTCCTGGGTGCAAGCTGGGAGTGCAGGGGCTTCCCTCCCCGAGAGATTTTGGGAGGTTGTATTAAAATTTGTGGTTGTGAACGCTGGGAGCAGCGAAGCCCTCGGGGAGCTGCTCCATGAGGTGCCGGCCAGGAGCCTGGGGGGGGATTGCTTTTTCATTTGTTTTCCTCCAAATCCGGCAGCCCCCATTGCGTCATCGCAGGGCTGTCGCTCCAGGATTCCTCGTGCTGCTGAAATTCCCGGCCCGGGGGCTTTCACGGGGCCGCCAGCCTCCCAGATGCGGTCACGAGCACCGCGGGTGGGAGCAGAGGGGCTCTGCGCAGGGCGTGGGGCACGGCTGTTGTGCCTGGGTCCCTCGAAATGATTTCTTTTTTAACGAAATAGGCACGGCCGTGGCGGCCGGAGCGGGATGTGCTGCAGCAGAACCACAGCAGATCCCTCTGCAGCCAAAACCTCTGCTCGCAGCCTCCGGCTTGGGCAGCAGCTTTAAAATTTACCTCTCGTTTCTCAAGCGCGCTCCTAACGCCTATCCACATGCACGGAGCTTTTATCCACAAAAAAATAATGACAGAGCTGCGGCACAGCTCGGACATCCTTTGCTCTAAATCTGTCGTGCGTGCTCTTCCCGAGCGACCCCGCCACGGGGAGAAGCGCTAAAGGGGAGCTTTGGATGAAAAGGAGGTGGCGAGTCTTCGTGGATGCTGCTGAGCAGTGGTGCGAGGGGTGCGGGGCTCCCTGGTTAGCAGAGGGCAAATAAATCGGGGAGCGGAGCGGAGCCGTGCGGTGGGGCCGCGCGCGTGCCGCTTCGGTTTGCAAACGGACTCGGAGCGGCAGCCACCGGCCGGATCCGGCGCGACGTCGCCCTTTGTAGCTGGAAACGCGGCGAATTAACCAGGGCCCTTTCTCGGGGCGCACGCGGCCGCCTCGGGAAGCCGGCGCGGTGATTTACGGCCGCGGTGCTGACAGCCGGGGAACCCCCGTGCCCCCGCTGCGATAAAAACCTGGCAGGCAGGCGGGACCGCAACAAAGACTTTGTTGTTCAGAAACCGGCCCCCTCCCCCTCAAAAAAAAGTTTCTTTCAAAGCAAAAGCGAGGAGCGCATGCGGAGCAGCAGCCGGGCACCGCGGCGTTGGGTTTGTTGCAGCTTTATTCCCCCCCGGCCCAAAGCCCTGCCCTGCCCCGCACGCCTGCCCCTGGGGCTCGCTGCCCCCTCCGCGTGCTCCCACGTGCACTCTCCTCCGAGTCCCTTTGCGGGGTTTCCCTCGTGCGTGGCTCGCTCACAGTTGCTGGTGCCTACGTGTGTTCCCGCAAGCGATTTTTATCGATTTAGTGGGGTTTCTGCCTCTTGTTGTGCAACTTCCCAGCGAGATACCTTTATCCCTGCAAACAAGTGCGTGTTAAGGGAATTAATAACTCTTTCTAAGGCAAACACCCATAAAAATAAGTGGGTTTTATCGTGGGCACTTGTGCGGGTTGCTAAACTCCTTCTGCATCATTGTAAACTCCGTACAGTCGCGTTCAGAGATTATTAATTCAGGGTGGAATCCTGCACTTGCCATGACCCGAATCTGGGTGGTGACGGGGACTTTTTGGTGCTGCAACGTGATGATCAGCTGGGTAATTAAACCCATACCCCACCTTCAGACATACGGGCTGTCAGCTTCGGAAAAAAACCTGGCGGTGGCTCTGTGCGGGCATGGAGTAACCCAGCCCGCGGGTCGGGTGCCCTTGGCTTGGGCAGGGCGCGTGTGGCCGGAGGACGCGTGTGCCGCTGGCGGAGGTGACGGGCACGTGCTGGCTGCCCCCGAGTGATGCCCTGGGGATGTCAGGGGCACAGGGAGCGCAGCGGCTCGCAGCGGGATGTACTGGTCATGCTGGCGTTGCACCCGGTGAACCAAACCCGTGGAGAACCAGCCCGGCTGCCCTGGAGCTGGAGGGTCGAGCGTGCCCAGAGGGAGGAGGAGGAGGAAGAGGAGGAGGAAAAGGGCTGGAGGCAAAGGGGCCTCTTCCTCCTGCCCACCCCGTGTGTCTCTTTTGCAGGCTCTCCAGGTGGCACGCCAGTTCCTGCTGCAGCAGGCCACGGGGCTGAGCTCCCCCAGCAGCAATGAGGGCAAGCAGCCGGCGGTGCAGGTGAGCCCCAGACCTCCCCCTGCCTTTTCGGGAAGGGCTCGGCTGCAGACTGATGCTGATGCAAAGGGCCGGGGGCAGCGCATGCACAAACACGCATCACCTCCCTCCTGGGGATGGCTACAGCTCACCAAGAAGCCCACAAAGAGTTAAATCCCCTGTAAACCTCCAGAAATTTGTTGTGTATTTTTTTTTTTTTTTTTGTAGTGTCGGCCCCTGGCTGCATGCACATCCCTTTCCTTTAGGTTTCCTCTGTAAGAGCGGCTTGGGAGGGAAGAGGCTGTTTGGGGCCAAGGTTGTGTTTTAGGGGCAGGGTCCCTCAGCCTCAGCATGGGCTGCACCGTGGTGCGGGGCCACTGTGGGCCCCCTCCATGTGCTGCCGTGGGGGGAAATGGGGGCAAGGAAAGGGCGACGGAGGGAAGGGCTGGCTGCTGGGGGGGCCACCTTGTGCCACCCTGCCTTGGGACAGCATTTTGGACAGCGGGTGCAGAGTTTCCCAGCATTGGGGCACCTCAGGACTTGTGTCGGGGCCCACGGGTGGGTGCTGTGAGTGGGGCAGGGGGGGGCTGGATAAGGGATGGTCCCTTGGGGCTGGAGCCAGGCAGGTCCTCGTGCATGGGACAGCCTCTGGGACGGGGCGAGGACCCACCTGGGGTGGGTTTTGGGGGGCACTGAGAGGGAAACCAGGCTTTGGGTGGGCACAGCACCCTCAGGCTGCATCCTGCCCCCTTGGTGGAAGGGGAACCTTCCCGCTGCTCCCTTCCTTGGCCAGACAAATGAGGCAGAAAACAGAGAGAAAAGGGGCAGAGGAGGGGTGTGAACCCGGAGAGGGGGGGGCAGGCAGAAAGAAGCAAAGCCCAAGCGAATGGGAAGTGACAATTTAAATAGCTGTGTGGAGGGGCTCTCCCTTCAGGCTAATTAAATTTATCGGAGAACAGCAGGTTACCTTATTAGAGCCACGTGGGTTTAATTAACAAAGGAAAGTAATTAGCACGCGCGCTCTCAGAGCTGGAGGTCTTGCCCATGCCAGGCGGAGGCAGCGGGGAGGAGGCGAGCCCAGCACCGGGCTGGGGCGGCTCCTGTGCAAGACGCTGGAGCGAAGCACGGGGATCAAACCACCCCCCCCACGCTCCCGATTTATTTCTCCCCGTGCTGCAAAGCTGCGTCTCGATTGCAAGCAAAAAGCCTCCGTCCCCTACAGGAATTTGCTTTTTTTTTTCCCCCCCCATGTTGGGCTTTTTTGGTGCTGGGGGCTGCCCCCATGCTCCCCTGTGCCCCTGGCTGGGAGCCGAGACGCGTGGCCCTGCCAAGCTCTCTGGTTTTGGGGAGACCTGGGTTTTTCTGGGCTGCGTGGCCGGGGCACGGTTAAACTTGAGCGTGCGTGCGGTGCCGGCCGGTCCCCGAGCCATGCTGATGCCACCGTGTCCTCGCTGGGGCCGGGGGACCCCCTGCACCCCCACCTGCGTGGAGGGGGGGGCCCGCGGGTTGGGGAGCATCAGGGCAGCCGCAGCTGGGTACGAGCAGCAGTAATTAGTCAGGGCTTCTGCGGCACAAACAGGCAGCTTTTTCCAGTGGTGTTTTCAGGAAGGAAATGCAGTCACTGCATGGAAAATATCTGCGAAGGACAAAGGCAGTAAGAGTGAAGTCAGATTCCGGTAACCGGCGCCCCGCTCCCCATCCACGGGCGCGCGTCCCTGCCCGCGTGGCTCCTCCGTCGCGGTGCCCGGCGCTCCGCGCTCGCCGCCCGCGCAGCCTCCCCGGCCCCCCGGCTTCCGCGCTCTTTCTCGCGCCTCCCTTCCCTCCCGTCCGTCTGTCCCGCTGTCCGTCTGGCTGGCCGGCTTTGCCAGAGTTAACTGGCTCTGCCGCCCTCTCCCCCTCCTCCCTTTTGTGTTGCAAAAGAACTTGTGAAAGTTGTAGACGTGAGTCAGAAATAGCTCATAACTCAGCGGCCGGCCTCTTCCTCCCCCCGCCCCGCCGGCCCCTGCCCGGCAGCTGGAGCGGGATCTGAACGAGGGGAGATAGAGGATTAAGCAGACTCCTTTGAAAGGAAGTTTATCTAACGGCAGTGGTGTGGATGAGACTGGCCAGGACGGCTGCTCGGGGAGGAGGAGGAGGAAGGAGGCTGGGTCCTGGTGCAGCCCCGGGCTGGGGAGGGAGGAGAGCGTCCAGGATCGCTGATAACCGGAGAGCCGGTGGCTGAGCCTGCGAAAGGACCAGGTGCTGGATTTCCACACCAGCGGGTATTTGGGGGGTGAAGCTGTTCCATAGCCTCTCACCGGCTCTCCGCTGGCCTGCCCCCAGCTACCAGTGCCAGGTGAAGCGAGCAGGAGCGTCCCAGCATCTGCAGAGACCAGATGTCCCGTGCCGAGCGCTCAAAACCCAGAAGCGCTGCAAATTCCCCGCTCCTGCTGAGACCGTTGCCTTGCGTTCGCAGCGAGCAGTTCCCTGCTACCTCGCTGATGGGGACGGGACGTTTACGGGGCGCCAAGCCAGCGGGAATATTAATGACAGTCGGCAACGGCATGCTCCTAAAAACAAACAAGGAGCTGCTGGGCTCGATAGGGATCTTGGGTTGTTGGCTTTTTCTTTTTTTTGAGTATGAACCCTCTCTGCCCCCAGCTGCCTGGAGGTGTAGCTGTGTGCGGAGTCTCACAGCTGACGCTGGAACTACAGCTGCATCTAAAAAAGCCCAACACCCCGAAACATTTTTAAGCGATCGTATTTCTTTGCAGCTTTAAAACAATTAGAATTTTGGCGGAGACTGACAAAGCCTTGTGTTTGAGGGCTTTGGTCTGCGCGGTGCTCCTCTCCTGCGCGAGCCCAGCGTGGTCGGGAGCGGGAGGCAGCACGTGCTTGTCGGCAGCGGGAGGACGCCCACGCTCCGTGGTTTCGGTGCTGGGGCCGCTTTCTGGCTCCGAGGCGCTGCTGGATCACGGGGTGCCTGCAGAAATCGGCTTTTTGGGGGTCCCTTGCCCCTGGATCCGGGGTCCGCGAGCCACCGGCGAGAGCGACTCGCTGTGGTTACAGAGCCTCTGAAATGGGAGAAGGGATGAAGGGCGCTGAGGGAAGGGGAGAGGAGTTTGGAGCAAACTGCGGGAAATTGCTTTTCTTTTGTCTGCTGTGGCGGGGAGGGCAGCGGAGCGGAAAAGTGTATTTTGTTGATTTGAAACTTGAGTGAAATGGGTAATGAAGACAGATCAATACCAGCCCTTCTGCGTTCCCTCTCCAGGAAAAAACACAGCAGCCCGGCTGTCTCGGCTCGCGCCGCGCTGGGTTTTCCATTTGAACTCGCGGCCCCGAGGTCCATCCCCTGCTTGCCCCCGCTTCTGCCCCTCTTCCTTCCCGAAGCCCGGCTCTGCCAGCCCGGGAGCCCCTTCCACCTTCCTGCTCCCTTTCAACTTCCAGCAGCTCGCAGCCCAATTATGCACGATTAGTGCTCCCCGGCGGGGCGCGGCGCGCTAATGAGGACGCACGTTGGGTTGCGCACGCAGGGGATTGATTCCTCCCTTTCTTTACGTGCAGCTGGGCATCGGGGGCTGCTTGTCCCCACGCAGCTATGCCCGTGCCCACGCGCTTGGTCGTGCTGCCGTGCTCTGAGCTGGTGGGTGCAGCACCCCGACCTCCCAGGGCATTGCTCCCCGCGTGCTAAGGGGGCGCGAGGTGCACGCAAAATAACCCCACGGCCTCAAACACCAGCCTGCTGCAGGGAGCTGGAGGTTCCCTTGCAGGTCTGGGCTCGGTAACTCTCTGCCTCCCAGTAGATGTTGGTTCGTGGTCCCGTCTTTGTAAGGTCTGGACAGCGTGGTGTGGGCAGAGATGGGCTAGCGGTGGGGAAGCGTTCGGGTGGCCCAGTGCCACCCATCGGGTGTGTAACTGCAGCAGTTGCCTCTCCCTGCCCTGGCAGAGCTTCACGCCCCGTGTAGGGGTGGGTTTCTGCCCCCTCCAGCTCTCCCCTGCCTCGAGTTCCGCAGCTGCGTGTGTCCGGTTCCAGCTTGGTGGAAATCGGGAGAGCCCGGGTGACGGTGCTGGGCTAATGCCCGTGAGCGGCACCGCTGCCTGGCCAGGAACATCTGAAGCTCTGGCAGATGCTGGGCGCAGGAGGGGACGGGTGCGAGCGGGGCTGGAAGTGAGCGGTTTGCTCACCTCTGCCCACGGGAAGGGGGTGCCGGGGGGGTCCTCCCAGGCGTTCGCTCTCATCCCTAGCCCCTGACAGCAGCAGATGCGAAAGCTTCTCTTGGTTGTGGTTCCTTCCCTCTTCTCCAGCCGTTCCCAGCTCCCTGCCTCCCGAGCAGACGTCCTCGGTTTGTTTCTGTTGGTTTTGGATTTGAAAAGGGTGTTTAAAAAAAGAAAAACAGCGCAAGCATGTTTGCTGTTGTTTCTAATTGGGAGTTCAAACCCGAGATTAGATCAGAGACAAGGATGCGCAGCGCCTTGGGCTCTGCGGGCAGCCGGGGAGCCTGCAGAACACCGGGTAGCTGGCGTGCGCCGCGGCACGGCGGGAGGAGAGGTTTGTTCCGTCCCCGCGGCCCCGAAGCTCCCCTGGGTCAGCAGGGGCGAGGTGGCAGGGTTTGGGATGCGCTTGGAAATGGGGCTTTAGGTGTGGAAACGCAGACGCTCCTTCCCCGTGGCCACGGTGGCTCCTCGTGGGAGCGATGGGCTTGGCGTGACGGTGCTGGCGGGTGCAGGGATGCTTCGAGGCTGAGCAGCCGGGGCTTTTCCGGCACACCCGGGCTGACGGGGGCTGTCCCAGCCCCGCCGGGAGGCGATGCCGTTGCTTCTGGCCTGCGCCAGCCGCCCGCCGCGGGGGTCACGGGGACAGCCGCCCCTCCGACCGCAGCCCCCGCGGCGCTGCGAGCAGGCAGCCAAGCCCAGCCCGGCCTTCGGTCTGCGGCTTCCCTCGCTCTGCCTCATCCCCCGCGCCAGCAGCCGCCTTCCCCTGGTACAGGGGGACGGCGCGTTCCCTGCGATCCGCTTCCCGTAAAAAAAAATTAAAAAAAAAAGAAAAAAAGAAAAAAAAAAAGCATCGCTCCCCAATCCCGCTGCGTTGCGCCCGGCCAAATCCCGTTTCGCGCAGCTGGCTTTGGCAGGGCTGCTCCGAGCTTACACCGAGCGCCGAGTTTCCCCTTTAATACCCGTCTTGTTTTCCACCCACCGCCTGCTCATCCGCCCCCTCCCCGTCCGCCCTGTTCTCTGGCACGGAGGGATTACAACCCCGACCGCCTGGAAAATCACCCCCTCGAGATTGTGTTCGCAAATCAGAGATACAGCGTCGGGGCTTTTTGTTAGGCAGCCAAAGCTGTTAGTAAGCAGTTTTGCGGGGTGGCAGGAGGCCAAGGAGTGAGTCAAGCCCTTCTCCAGCGCGGTGTCTGGCAGATGCCAGCTCGTCACACACCGCCCGCTCCGTTCTTGGAGAGACGCGGCTGGGGACGAGCCTCTGCCGGGCGCTGGATGCTGCGGAGTTGGTTCCCAAAATGGGGAAGAAAAGAGGGGAAAACCCCAAACGGTGAATGTTCCCTAGTTTGGGTTTGTTTGGGTTAGGGGCTGCGCAGAGCGGCGCGGGTGCTGCGGCTCGTCCCGGGTGCGAGGACGGTCTGCGGCTGCTTTGCCACGGAGAGGGGGACTTTGCTGCTGGTGCACGGGAAGGAGAGAAGCCAGCTCGGTGCACACTAACCCATCATCCCCGCAGTGTGCTGCGCTCCTCGGCACCTTCCCTTTGGCCCTCCTGGGGGTGTTGGATCCCCGGAGCCCCCCATTACCCGTGCTTCCCATCCCCTGCTGCGGCAGAGCTCGCACACCGGCGCTCACCGCGCACCTCCTGCAAGTGCCCCAAGGCACCGGGCTCCTGGGCATCCCGGGGGCTGCCACACGCTGTCCCCCCCCTCCAGCAGGTCAGCTGCTGGAGGGTGCCCCCGGGGGCTCTCGGCCAGGCTGGGGGGAGACGTTTCCTCGGTGTCTCTGTGCCAGGCAGCAGCTGTCACCGCCCCACGACGCGACGGAGGCAGCTGGGGCTGTAACCGGATGAGCGACCGCAGCAGGAGCAAAACTTGCTGCATATGGGAATTTCCCGTTTTGCTTAAAGTTCCTGCCCTCCCTGGAAACCTTAGCGAGGACGGGGACACGTGCAACGTCTAGGGGGAAATTCTTCCCTGGCCAGCGGGGCTCAGGGAGCTGGCAAAGCCGTGTGCTGCTGCTCCGAACACCGGCACCCGCGCACCCTGTTCGCACCTCGCCGCCGCCATTTCCCCGTGTCAGCCCCGCATCTGAGCGCGGAAGAAAAAGCCATTTAATGCAGACAAAGGTTGTATGAAAATATAATTCTGCTTTTGTTAGCAGCCATCAAACTCTAAAAAGCGTCGCTTTTGTTTTCTTGTAACATTGTGAAAACCTCGTGTCGGATCGAGAGCTGGGGCCCTCTCGACTAATCGCCTCTCCTTTGTGTTTTTAGATTATAGGGGCAATTAGTGTTGTCAAAACCTCTGGCAATTCTCTTTGCTCTTGACAGGGTGTCAGTCCGTTGGGCGAGAAATGGAAGGTGTTATAACTCTCCGGTAATTAGGATGCCTCCGATTTGAAAATGCCAGCAAACGTGTACGAGAGGCCGCGCGGCGGTGGGGGCGGGGAGGCAGCCCGGATGGGGGATGCGGATGAGCAATTAATTAGGGGCTCTCATTCCGAGCACGTTGCCAGCTGATGAATTGGCAAAGGGAAATTAGCAGGATGCTTAGCTCCCAGAGAGCGGGCACGGACCCTGCGTGCGTGCTCGCCTTGCCGGTGCCGCCGCGTGGGCTGCCGTCCGCGCCAGCATCCCTCCTTCCCAGATGTTCGCCGAGCGCTTTGCACAGCTGTCTGCCGGCACCTGACCGCCCGCAGCGCTTGTGCAGGGAGAGGGAGCACCCGAACAGCAGCTCCCCGCCGATTTTGCCGTGGGGATTTGCCATGGTTTGGGCTTCTCCAGCCGTCCTCGGCGGTGCTGCAGCCGTCGGTGGGCTTTGCGGCTCGGTGCTGGGGATGCTCCTGTTTTTATTAATTACTGCATCGGGATAGTTTAGTTGGTCCCTGTTCTGGAGGCAGGAGTAGGGGCTGCTGCGTGTCGGTGTGGAAGGGGGACCCTGCTTTCAGGGTGGCTGATGTCCCCATAGGGGGACCGTGGCAGCGGCGTGCTTTGCGCACACAGGCGTCCTCGGGGGCCCGAGCCCCCATCGCCGCCACCCAGGCTGGTTTCGTCGAGGGTGCCCCAGCAGCAGCCCTTGGGTGTGAACAGGCAGCAATTAATAAATAACTTTGACACGACGGCAGCTGGGGGGGCTCGCTGGTGACAAATGGAACTCGGCCCGCTTGCAACACCTCCCTCCAGCAAAATGCCTGAGTAAACAGATAAGCCTTTGCAATCTCCCTTGAAGGTCAGCGCGCTCCGGCGCGGCCGGGCGCCTGCCACAGGGTGCTGGAGGGAGGAGGCAGGTCCGGAGCAGGCAGCTTGGGCATCGCTCGGGAGCCCTGGGGCAGGGGGGGCTGTCGGGTACCGGGCTCTTCTTTGGGCTTTGCTGGGTGAGCTGGGGCCGGTAGCTTTATTTCTCCATCTCTTGGTCCCTGAGGTGTTGAGACCCTGGAGTGAAGGGATGAGAAGTCGTCTGCTCGGCTCGTCCAGGGGAGCCAGGCTGCTTTCCTAGCAAGCAGAAGCACCCAGGAAGCGTTACGCAGTTACAGCAGAGCCGGGACCCGTCCTGCAGCCTGGAGAAGGGATCGGGGCTGGTTTCTGGCTGCCGGGATCACAGGGGGCTGCGTAAGGGAGCCCGTGCCGGCTGCGCTGAGGAAGGTGGCATTGCTCCACCTGGGCAGGACCTGCTCGCAACCAGCCTGGGACCCGTCACCGATGCCTTCTCCGCTTTGTCATGGGGGTGTGCACCCATGTTAGGATACCCAAAGGCAGGGGTTGGCAGGTTTTCTTAGCCCTCCCTATGCTTGGCGTGGTAATTATGTGAGTTACTGGTGTCAGCTGGAGGTAAAGCTTTGATGTGCCTGTGGAGAACCTGGTCACCTCTTCCTCTGTGCTCTGCTTTGCAAAGTTATTTGGCTGATCAGCAGCTTCCCTGCTTCCCTCGGCATTTCTCCTCCCTGCGCGCACCAAGACCCCGAGGGAAGGAGCCCGGCCCTGGCTCTCAGGGGCTTTTCCCGTGCTCGCAGGAGGGGAAGGGGCTGTAGTTGGGAGCTGGGGGCCCACGTGCCGCTGGCTCCTCTCAATGCCCAATTCCTGCAGCGGTAAAGCAAGCATCTCCATGCTGTCACCACCTCCTCATTGTGTCCCCAGCGGTGGCCTTGGCGTGCCAGGATGGAGGGCACGGTGGGAGCAGGTCAATCAGGTGGCGGAGGGCTTGGGGATGGGAGGCACGCGTGGGCTGTCGGCATTTGGGGAGGGATTTTCAGGGCTGGAATCGGGAGCCCAGCAGGGTGATGCCACCCCGACCTCCCCAGGACCAGCGTGACGTGTCCCTCCTCTCCGCAGGTCCCCGTGTCCGTGGCCATGATGTCCCCGCAGATGATCACGCCGCAGCAGATGCAGCAGATCCTCTCCCCGCCCCAGCTCCAGGCCCTCCTGCAGCAGCAGCAGGCGATAATGCTGCAACAGGTAATGCTGGTCCCACGCTGTCTGTGCATCGGCCGGATCCGGCCAAGCGATTTCTCTTCCCCTTGGGTGCTGGAGCTCATCCGGCACAGGCAGGTGGTCTGGGTCCCTTCCTCCCAGGGCTCCTGTGTTCCCTCTGTATTTCCTTGGGGATTCCCAGCGTGTCCAGCACCAAGGGATGAAGAGAGTTGCATGTGCTAATGGTGCAAGCACAGCCAGATGCTGCTGCTGTGTGATTCAGGATCTCAAAGCACACAAAGCTCCTGCACCACGGCCAGTTTGGGGATAGCCAGTTCCTGGGGAGGGTTGGGAGTTGGGGTGGATGCTGGAGACCTCCCCACGGGTGCTGCCTGCGTCGGGATCCAGACCTGGGCGCGTGGGTTTGCTTCTCACGGCGTTCCCGAGCACTCTGTCAAATGTAAAAGGAGCGGGGAGGGAAGAAAAGGGAGGACAGGAAAAAAACAAACCCAAACTCCGAAACAAAGCAGGGCTGCTTGGGTAAACACCTCCCGCTGGCGGGAGAGAGGGAAGGAGAAATCCCACAAGCATCCTCCACACCCTTCCTCCTGCCTCCAGTACCTGTTTACTCCAAACAGGCTGATAAGGACTCAAGGTTGGCCCCAGGGAAAGAACAAAGGGTAAACACTACCCTGGGTGGGTCCTTCTCCGAGCCTCTTTGGAGCCGGATAAAGAAACACGTTTGACTGCAAATTAAACAACCCAGGCCGGAATAGCTCGCATTCTCCACCAGAAGAAAACCAAACATCACACCTCTCACCCCTGACCCAATGTTCCCGCAGCCTCGCTCGACCATGTTGCAGAGACCTGGCTTTGATTGGCTTTCGGGTAAACACCGAGGCTTTCCAAACCTGTTCGCCGACAGAAAAAGCAAAGTTGCTGCTGTCAGCGCTGTCAGCCCCGAGCTGATAAAGGCTTCCCGGCATCCAAAGGGGCATTCCTGAGCCACCGCCGTCGCCCCTGCGCGGGGCGAGGGCCGCCTGCCTGCACTGACCTCCCCGTGCCTCCGGCCCCTCCTGCGCGCAGCAAATCCATCAGCAACAGTTTATTTAGGGGCCGGGGCGAGTGTTAATGCCAGCCGGTCCCGGCGCTGCCTCCTGCAGACTGGGACCCTCTTTGGTGGCTTGTCGCGGGACGTTGTCCTTTCTTCCTGGCATGGAAGATGGGGTGCAGTGAGGACATGGGTCGCCTGCACTGTCCTGCAATGTGGGACCCAGGTCTAGGTGCCAAAATGTCCCCCCGTGCCTGCAGAGCTGGCAGACCCTGCAGAAGGGACGGGGCAGCGTGTGTTACGCTGCTCGTGCGGCTGCAGCACCCAAAGCAGGGGCTGTGCCCACCGGGAGCCCCCCAGCTCTGCAGCACTTTCCATGGGGTGTTTGGGGCACCCCCACCCTCAAGGACCTGCCACAAGGGAGCTGCTCCCCTCCTCATCTCCGCCCCATCAAATAACCCCCCCGGTTTATTGAAAAAACAGCTGCAAAATCCCTGGGTTGCACATTTCTTACTGAGCTGGGGCTTGTGACCTCCTCAGTGGGCGATGGACAAGGTGGAGGCTCCCAAACCCAGCCAGTGCTGGCAAGCCAGTGGCACCAGGCAGCGTTAAAATGCACGGCAGGTTGGGGACTGGTGTTTGGGGATTTTGTTTGCTGGTGTAGCTCCTGCACAGGGCTTGCAGCAAGGCTCCGAGAGCTGCTGGGCACGGGGTGACACCAGGCACGGGAAGCCGAGCGGGTGTTTCTGCTGCTGATCTGTCCCACTCTCTCTCTTCCCATCCCTCCCTCCCTCCCTCCCAGTTGCAGGAATACTACAAGAAGCAACAGGAGCAGCTTCACCTGCAGCTATTGACACAACAGCAAGCTGGAAAGCAGCAACCCAAAGAGGTGAGCTCATGCAGATGGGTTCTGGGCCCAGCCTACAGCTGCGATCAGATCTGGCTGCAAATAAAAGGGGGACCAGCAGGAAAAAAAAACAAAAAAACAAAAAAAACAACAAGGCGTGTGCGGATCCCAGCACCCAGGGCAGCCAGCTGGGAGCCGGCAGGGGACGTCAGAGGGGATGTGGGACGTGGTGCCTCCCCGGGACACAGAGGGGCCCCCAAATCCTCCTCGCGAGGGGAGGGCAGAGCAGGCTCAGCTCAGCCTTGCGCAGGCTCTCAGCGTGGGTCGGGCAGCGCCGTCCTGATTCAACCAGCGCAGCAGCACCCTGGCAGGTACGAAGGCAGGGCTGGTCAGGTAGAAACCCAAAACAAGGCTTTTCATGCCAGGAAAGGCAGTTCTGACAAAAGCAAGGCACTGTGCGAAATTGCAGCGATTCCAGCAAAGGGCTTTTCCAGAGGGAGAAGCTCAGGCAGGGGCTGGTGTCAGCCCGCAGTGATGGGGTCGGCAGCGTTGTACCATGGTGGGCCCTTTGCTGGGGAGGGAATTGCGGGATGTGGGAGCGTTTATGCTGGCGAGATTACATCAATCTTGCATTCACACAACAGGTTTTCCTGTCCTTTCCCGCAGTAGCACACTCAGAGGTGTTGCAGCTGTTAGCAGCAGCGCTCTTCCCCTTGGCCCAGTTTTGGGGATGCACTGGTTGCACGGAGGTTCGAGGTCAGCACTGACCAGCAGCAGACATCACCTCTCCCTTCCTTTGTTTTTTCCCCCATGTTTTCATCCCTTTCTTCCCCAATCAGTGTGCATGGTGCTGCGAGGGTGTGCACTGTGCGTGCTGCTGCGTCTCCGGCATCACCGTTCTCGCCGTGGTGCCATCCGTCGGCTCCGTCCTTGGGCTCCTGGTGCAGGGGGACGTGGACCCGAGCTGCTCGGTCCCTGTCCCCGGCTGAGACTCAGCAGCAAGCGAGGGCGCTGGGGCTGCTTGTTGCAATGGCATCTCCTGAAACGCCTCTCGGAAAACCTCCCTGATGTAGGTGAATTGTGTGGGTGCTCAGCACTTAAAAATCCACGTTGGCTTTGAGGAAGACAGCGCTGAAGCCCATGCAGGACTTCAGGCTGCGGCTTGCATTTGGGCGGCTGCAAAAGGGCTCGACAGCAAAGCACGCGTCGGCGCGGGACGAGCAGGGAGCTCGAGCGCCTCGGGGTCGTGCTGGCGCCCACTCGAGCCTTCAATAGGCTTTGACCCGGGCTTTCATTGCAGGCTGTTGCCGTATTTACGCAGCGTGTGAGGGGTCAGGCTTTATCAGAGCCATCTCCAGGAGCTGGAGTAGCTGCTTGTGCTCCAGGAATGGGGGAGGCATAAATCTGGGCTTCCTCAAGGACTTCCCTCTTGGCCGTGGTGATGTTATATTGCAGCAACTGGCTAGGATATAATTAAGCTCCTACAAAGAGCTTGCTTAGTGGGCTCCTGGTTTAAAAAGCGCGTGTTAACTTTTAATTAAATGGTACAGAAAAAACAAGAAATTTATCTGCTAAGTCTGAGTGGGCTGTGGGGGAGAAGGGGCACGAGTGGGTGCTGCTGAAGGGGTGCGTGTCCAGCTCCCCGTGGCCTGGATGAACGGCAAGGGGTCCCCGAGGTGGCTGCCACGGCGTCTCCCCTCCCCAAAAGCCTGGGCAAGAGGCAAAGCATCCACCAGGCAGCTCCGAGTCGCTTGCAGGAGGAGAGGTTGTGCAGAAGGCAGACCTGGACCCAGCCAGGGAGCCCTCCCTGGCTCTGGGCTGGCGCATTGGCCCCGGGGGGGCTGCAGCGAGCCCCGTAAAGTGGGGTCAGCTCCCCCCTGCGAATTCGGCCGGCTGCTATTAATAAAGCCTGCATCTGGCAGCAGCGCGTGCCTGCCGGGAACGGCGATGCCGTCGCTTCCCCCGACGGCGTGGGGAATTGCTGGCGTGTCTGGGATGCCGCCGCAGAGCCGCTCTTGGCCGGCATCGGCTCCTTCATGGAAATCCACGGCGGTATTTAATTACAGGCCGCTGCGAGGTTTGTAAACCGAGCGCGTTCTGCTTTCCCTCTTCTGATTTCAAGGACTTGCGTCGGTGTGATTGTAAGCCAGCGGCTCGGCTCGGAGCGCGGAGGGGAGCAGCAGGTGGGCACGGCTTCGTGCCGCACACCGGGAGCCGGTGGCAGCCTCTCGTGTAGCAGCAGCTCAGATCTCCCCGGCGGGAGCCCCCGCGGGGAAGGGGGGAGCAGGAAAAGCAGGAGAGCAGAGGATGGAAACGTGTCGGAGGCGCCTGTCGGCAGCATCCTGTCCAGGAGGATGCAGGGGGGTGCTCGGCGTGCGCGGCCGCCGGGAGCTGTGCCACGCCAGGGGGGCTCGGGGCTGTCTGGTGAGCAGGGCAGCATGCTGGGGACATCGGGAGGACCGGTCAGCGCATCCCACCAGGACGGGGCAGAGCTGTGGCATGTCCCAGCCCATTCCATTGCCTTTTGCTGCATCGCTTCGTGAAGGCAAACCCGCAGCCCCAGCAGCATCCTGGGTGCCGGGAGCACGAGGAGCTGCATCGCAGGGCTAGGACGGCTTCGGGCTGGCCCTTAACCTCGTGGCAAAGGGCTGCAGAGCAGCTGCCGGCCTGCTTTTCCCTTTTTCTCTCCAAGCCCGGCTGCTTCAAGCAGCGCCGGGTGCAGAGACCCAGCTCTCCCCACTGCTGCGAGCTGAGCGGGGTCCCTGCGTGCTCCCAAAGGAAGGGGGCTGCCCCTCTCTCCCCGCTCCAGCAGTGCCCCCCGAGTCCGGCGGGGCAGGGGAGGGGGGCAGCGAGGGGCTGCCTGCCGCGTGACCTCGGCGTCAGCTTAATGAACTGCTCCTGTCAGTCCCCAGTGTCACGCCGAAACTCCTCTTGATGTGCTCATAAATCAAAGTGACGGCGCCTCTTGCCCCGGTAGCTGCACCCACTCATCTGCGTCTAATGTAAACAGAGCGCAGGCAAAACCGGCCGGGAGCCCCCACCCCGCGCTGGGGGGGGTCACTGGCATCGGGGGGGACACCTGGGGGCCGAACGCAGGGACCCAGCCCTAACGAGGAGCCGTCTCCTGCACCGGAGCGGGGAGCCGCCCAATGGGTGCCGGTGAGCGGCAGGAGAGGACGGGTAATTCATTACTTGCCGTGCGTTTTCAGATTTGTATCCGTGGGCCGATGAGCTCCGCACCTCGCTGCTTCTCCCCGCGCTGCGCCCTGACCTCCGCGAGCGGCTGGGGGGGGCAGCAGCTGGGGCTGGGGGGGCCCCTCCAGGAGGGCTGGGGGAGAGGAGCCGAGCGGGGCCATGGCCAGGATGCTGCCAGGCTCAGCACCCATGCTGGGAGCCTGGGCTGGAATTCAGCCTCTGCCTTCTCCGGAGCAAACCTGTGACCTCGCTGCTTGGCTTTTCTTCCAGTTTTTGAGCCGGGGGCTGGGATGTTGCTCTGCGTGGCAGTGGCCGTTCGGGCAGGATTTGGCACCTGGGTTCGAGCAGTTAAAACGCAGCCAGGCTTGGGGCTTTGCTCTTGGTCAGACTGCAAACCTCGACGCCCAGACTGGCTCTGCAGTGCTTGGGGTAGATGAACGGGGTCTGCTCCTGCATGGCTGCAGCACCCGCGGTCCTTGGGGACCCCTTGCTGATGGGTGCCTTGGATAGGTCCCCTCCATCCCCAGCGTGCTCGGCGGGTTTGAGCCCATCGGTTTCTTGGCTCCACTGTGTCGCGGTTGCTCTGTGCGGGACTGGCGGAGAGGCTCCCGCAGAGACCAGCGGTCCTTAGTGTGGCTGAGCCCCATTTTTTCCACCCGTGGAGCGCTGAGCGCCTGGACTCGTATTCCCACGCTGGTCCCCACGTTCATGGTCTTGCAGAGCTGGAAGGATGCACACGTGGATTTAAGGCGTGTAAGGGTGCAGAACCACGCGTGGCTCCCCCTGCACCCCTGGGGTGGTCTGGCTCCACCAGCAGCTGCCACGGCTCGGGGACACCGAGCCGGGGAGCCCTGCCGAGCTATGCATGCCCTTGGGGCTCCTAATGACTTAATCCGCTCCCAATTTCCCCCTGCTTTCCAGCCGGGAAGTGCTGTGAATGAGGCAGTGTTCAGGGAGCCCGGGCTTGCCCAGGGCCGCTGGGGAGGGTGGCGGCAGAGCCGGGCGAGAGGAGGAAGAGCCCGGCCCAGCTCCGGTTTGTAGCGAGGGCAGGGCTGGGGACGTGTGTGTCCGTCCCGGGATGCGCAGCCCTGGCCTGCTTTCCTCCTTGGGTCACAGCCCTACAGGGCCACAGTGTCCAGGAGCCCTCCTAGCTCAGCGCAGCGCTCGGGCTTGCAGGGCTTTCTCTTCTCTGAGCAGAAATGGCTGCGATTTATGCCTCGATCTTCACGTGCCAGGGGTGCAAGGCTGGGGCGAGACCAGAGAGGACCCGGTCCTGGAAGTGACTCTTGGGGGTGATTCTGTAGTGGCCAAGAGGTGCACGGGGCGGGGAGGAGTCACTGCATCCCTCGGAGGCTCCGAAGCCAGGTTTAAACGCTGTGCCCCACTGAGGACTTGCAGTCGCGCCTTATGCTGCAGTCCACAGGGTTTTGTGGGGTAGTGCCTGGAGCACGTCCTTGCCCCCATTTCACAGAGCCGAGGCCGAGCATCAGCAGCATCAGGAGGATGTGGGGACCGAAGGCTGTCTGGTGGCCAGGGCGTGCTGCTTTGGGCTACAACAGCACGTGCTAATTGCAGCCTGAGCTGTGAACCTGGGCTTGTCTGCCTTCTGGTCCGTGTTGAGCAGAGAGCAAGGGGCTCGGGGATCATCGCACCCAGCGAGCACAGGCTGGGGGTGTCATGGGATCCCCGCAGCCCCACATGCACCAGGCTTGCAGCTCAGGGCCTGAATCCCCCCGATGCTCCGACCCAGCCAGAAGCGGAAAAAAAGGCCATTTCTTACTGCAAAGCTCTTGCACTCTTAAGTAGAACACGGGCATGAAAATACTTCGCGGTGACTGCAGAGTGCCCCTGGCTCGTGAGAGCTGCGTGCAGCGGGAATGCGAGATAAGGGGAGCGCGTTGGCACGGGCTTGGCCGATCGCTCAGCGCGAGGCTAAGGGGGGGCTTTGCTTTTCCGAGCAGGGCCCCAGCCCGCTCCTTGCCCGGGCTTACACGAGGCTGCAGGGCAGGGCTGTTGCTGGGGGAGGTCAGCGCGCTGCTGCCAGCCCGGCTCCTTGCAACCTGCAAACAACGTCTGAGCAAACAGAGGGGTTCAAGGGGTTACAGAGACGCCTGCCCCGCTAATGAGGCCGGGCAGGCCTGGGGCAGCTCCCCTCTCGTGGCCGGCTCGGATTAGCAGCTGCCTTTCCCCATCCCTAATTGAATTCTCTCCCCTTCAGTTAATTCTCATGGATTTCTCGGTGCCTCCCCAGAGACCCGTCCTGCCTAACAAGTTTAGGGCCGGTTACGCCGGTCAGAGCACGGCTGGCTCCCGGGTGGGTGGGAGAGCCCCCCCCGGGCTGCTCGGGGCTGTGCCCCCCATGTGCAGTAATGCCGGGGCTGGCGCCCGTGGACTGGGAGCGCTGGGAGCCTGCTCCCCTGCAGCGGCTGTTTTGTGCCCCCCACCAAACAGGGGCTCATCATCATCAGTTTTGGTAAACAGGGAGCGTTTCCCTGCTTAAAGGAGGGTGTTGTGCATCTGGGCAGTGTCAGGATGCATTTTGGGTGCTGGAGCCCCCCTCTCCTTTGGTGATGCCCTGTGGCTGAGCCTCCCTGCGTGGCTTGGTTTGCGGGCATCACGCATCTTGCAAATGCAGCTGGGTCTCGGTGCTCTAAGCAAACACCCAGCTCTGCTCGCTCCCTCTCTTTTCAGTGCTTTTTTTTTTTTTTTTCCCCTTTCCTTTTCTTCCCCTCCTCTTCCGATAGATCAAAGCCTCTGCCTGGCTTGGCTGCGAGCTGAGCAGGCCCAGCAGCAGGATGGAGGCGCGCGGCCACGGCGCGTACCGCCGACACCGGCAGCCCGTGCAGCCGTGCCCCTGCCTTCCCGCGAGGCTCCTGCTGCAATGTCGGCAGTAACGGGGTTTGCTTTCTCCCTTTTGTCTCCCAGCAGCCGTTAGGGAATAAGCAGCTGGCGTTCCAGCAGCAGCTCCTGCAGATGCAGCAGCTCCAGCAGCAGCACCTGTTAAACCTGCAGCGCCAGGGGCTGGTGAGCCTCCCGCCAGGCCAGGGCACGGTGCCCCTGCAGACCCTTCCCCAAGGTAAGGCACGGGGCTGGGGGGCCTGGGGGACGCCCCTGCGGCTGCAGCTTCTCCCCGCAAGCAGTGACCAGCGAGGGGTGGTTGCGGTAGCGAGGCTGGGAATGGTGCCGAGGAGCAGGCTGGCTTTGTTGCTTTTCCTAATGCCTAAAGTTTGGGGCGTGATGGTGTTAACGGCTCCTGTGGGTCTGGGGGGGACCCATCGGGTCCCGAGGGAACCCAACGTGTGGGTGCCAGCACGGGTGCTCCCGGCCCCCCCACTGATGGCTGTGCTTTCTCCCCCCCAGCTGTGTGCCCCTCGGACCTCCAGCAGCTCTGGAAGGAGGTCACCGCCACCCAGCCTGTCGAAGACAGCATCAAACAAGAGGGTCTCGACCTCACCACCAACACCTCCAACTCTACCTCGTTTTCGGCCGCCAAGGTCTCGCCTCCCATTTCCCATCACCCTCTGCCCAATGGACAGAGCACCATGCACACGCCGAGAAGGGACAGGTAGAGACGAGCTCCGGCCTGTTGTGCTTTTACCCCCAGAGAGATGCCAGGGGCTCGGAGCCATCGCCTGGGAGGCTGGAGGGCCACGCGGCTGTTTTGCTGTGCCTGTGGAGGCCTCCTGTGGGTCTCGAGGGCTGGAGATGCCTGAGCACCCAGCTTCCCTGCCTGATGGGTCTGTTCCCTCTTTTGCAGCTCTTCCCATGAAGAGACCCCCGGCTCTCACCCGCTCTATGGCCACGGAGAGTGCAAGTGGCCCGGCTGCGAAACCCTCTGTGAGGACTTGGGACAGTTTGTCAAGTAAGTGCTGCCCTTTCCAGGGGGGGCACAAGGGACAGCCAAGCTCGCAGGGCTGGCACCAGGCACCCCAGCACGGGGGGAGACGCTGGAAATAGGTGCAGGCCCCCACCCCGGGCTGTGCATAAGGGGCAACCCCATGCAAAAGGGGAAAACACGCCAGGCCTTGCTGCTAGAGGAGAAAAGACCCCGTGAAGCGGGCAGGAGTGGGCAGCAGGCAAGGGGGGCTGCCAGCTCCCTCCTGGGGGGCAGAGCAGGGGGAGAGGAGGGGAGGAAGCAGATGGCAGCGCGGCAGCCGCTGACACCGCTTGTGGGCTCTGCTGCTGACTGATTAACTCTGCTGTCGAAGAGCCCTCTGCTAGCGTCAGGGTCAAACAAATTGTTTTCACGCTTCGTCAGAGGTTTACTTAATTAGTTCATTTGCAATTAGATCTCTTTGTAGCCAGGATTTTTAGCAAAGACATCAGAAGGAACTGACGGGCTTGCTTGCTTTCTGCTTTCCCCCTCCTCTCCACTGTCTGCTCCGCGTGCTGCCGAGATGAGAGGCACAGAGCATGCTCCATGCTCTGCCTCAGCGAGGTTTCGGTTTTTACAAACCCATCCCGGCCGCTGCTGCGGGAGCATCTTGGGCGCGGCGGAGGCGGCTCGGACCGCGGCAGCCTCCCCATTGCGATGGGACGGAGCCGGGCAGAGCCCTCGCTGGGGGGCAGAAGGAGGAGGAGGAGGTGGGAAGGCAGCCGGGGGGAGGCCAGGGGCAGCGCTGCCTGGTGGCTGTGGAGTGAGTTACCGAGTCAGGCTCCTGTGCCCTCCTTCCCCTGCCTCTGACTCACCAGGTGAACCTAGATAAGGCATCTCCTTGGCTCTCTGGGCATGTTTGCACTGGACAGATGGGCGACCTCTGGTTTGGAAACCAGGGCTGGGGTTGGCAGGGGATGTCCAGGGCTGGGTCGCGGTGCCAGCAGAGCTGTGCTGTGCCAGCGGGGGTGTGAGAGTCCCTGTACCCTGCCTGCAAACCTTCCTGGCCCCCGAAACACACCCGGTGCTTGTGCAACAGCCGAGGAGGCTGGAGAACAAACTTTCCTGTGGGCAGCCTTCCCTGAAAGCAGTCATGAAGTGTTTCTGCCCCCTCTCTGCGGATGTGAGCGTGTGTCTGGGTGTGGGACAGACAGACAGAAAACTTCCAGCTCTAGAAGGCTCAGCCCAGATTCAGCGTGGAGCTTGCTTAGAGTCAAGGGACCCAAAGCTGGCAGTGGCCTCCATGGCACAGTGGAGCAGCTTGGAAAACCTCAGTGCAGGGGAAAGAGAGCATGTCCTTCGAGCGCTGATTTATAAAAGCCTGCGCATATCCATGGGAGATGTCTCTGTTCCTGCACATCTGAGGCTCTCTGGGTACTTTTCTCCTTGGAGAAATGGCCATGTCTTGGGTCTGCTGTGCAGAAAGCGAGGAGCAAGCACCGTGGTCCATCTGCAGCGCTGCAGAGCAGGGATTGAGACACCGGCGTGGTTTGCTCGCGTACGGGCTTGGCAGCTGGCCCCGGTTACCTAACTTGTTTTTGCAAGTTGGGGCTGGAAGTCTCTCGCAAACAGCCTGGTGAGCCTCCCGCTGTCTTCCGTATCCAGAATGAGGGTCGATGCTCTTTGGGCACATTTTCCTGGGATGTCATGGCAAAAATATCTTCGTCTTGGTCCTGCTTGGGAGTGGAGAGCATCAGGAGGCACCCATCTGCCTCCGGCTGCTACCAGGAGAAGGAGGGAGGGCAGCAAAGACCGAACATCCTTGAGTTTAATAAACATAAATTGCACTGTAAACATAAGGCACTAAAGTGGTAGGATGAGGAGTACCCTGGAAATGTCACCTCCTGCCTTCGGGGCTTTCCTTAGAGGGTGTAAATAATTCTCCATAATGCTGCCTTTGTCCTGGAAACCTGCTTCTCAGGTCCTGTCGGTCCTGCTGGCTGCCAGCAGGGTTTCTCAAGGAGTTTCAATGCTCCGAAATACCGCAGTGTGGGCCCCGGGTTCGCGGGGCTGGCATGCGCATGGCTCACCTTCAAACTGCCTCTTGAAGGCGAGCCGTGCCCGCAGCAGCCTCGAGCAGGGAGATGGGGAAGCGGCGTGCTTGGCTACCATCGTGCCTCAGTTTCCCTCCTGCTCATCGCCCTTTGGAGCATCCCCAGCACGGGTATGCGGGGAAGGGGAAGGCGTCTCCGGGTGTTACTGCGGTGCAGTTCATGGGCGGTTTGCAGGTCGGGGCTGATCCCAGGTGTGGCCTCATTTGGGGTGGGGGGGCACATTGCTGGCACATCCAGCTGTAAAACCCCGTGTTCTCCTCCTCAGACACCTCAATACAGAACATGCACTCGATGACCGAAGCACGGCCCAGTGTCGAGTTCAGATGCAAGTGGTACAGCAGCTGGAAATACAGGTGGGTACTGCCGGAGCCTGCAAGGACAGGCGTTTAAAAAGCAGTCTCCTTTCCAGCTCTGCGTGCCGTGTCTTGGCTGCTCTCTGCAGGAGGGGAGCAGCCAGGTCAGGGACCGCTGGCAAGATAAGCGGCCATCCTGCATCCCTGGTGTCACGGGGCTCACTTTAAGCATCCTTCCCAAACAGCAGCACTGCCCTTGGCTGGTCCTGTGATGGTCTTGGTGGGCATCAAAGCATGGAGGACCCTCAAACTGCTTCCTCCTCCGATACCAGCATTCCTGCATGATTATATTGGTGTTGTAGGAAGGGACAAGCCAACCCTCCTGCCCAAAGCACCCCAAATACCCTCTGGGGGTGTAAGGAGATGCCACAGACCTGTAAGCCACATCCTCTGTGCATGTGGTGCTGCGGAGGCTGGTGCACACTGCAGGATGCGAGCACCCGTGCCCACAGCCCTTGTGCCGGCCTTGCTGCCGCAGCCAGAGCCACGGGGCTGCTGGAAATCAGGCCGCTTATTGAGGCGCCTGAGTGTGGTCTTTGGAGTCTAACTTCAGGATGCTATTTTTGGAAAACAGGTTCTTTAAATAGTGCTTTTCCCACCATCTCCAACTCCCTGAAGTGCCGTGCATAATTCAGTTAATAGAGAAGGGAGGAGAAAAATGGGAGGAAACGGAGGTTTTGGAGGTTTTTCATCCTGAGGCTTGAAAGCTGTCACGGGTGAAGGCAGGCCGGACAGGGGTCTGCGCACTGTCCCTGTCCCGGGGTCGCTCACCGAGCCCCCGCTGCTGCGGCAGGGCCGAGGGGCTGCAGTTCAGGGGGGGCACGCGGGCCGGTGCGCAGCAGCGGTGCTGCTCTTGCCTCCCTGGTGCCTGTGTTCGAGGGCTGCCGCGGGCTGGCAGGGGCTCGGGGCAGTTTGTGCCCATCGGCGGGTGTCACCGGGGGGGACACAGCATGACATGGGCTGCAGAGGCGGGGGGTGACACGTAGCAAACCCGCTGGCCTCCTCCTTCCCCGAGCCAGGGGGGCTGCAAAGCCGCCTGAGCGAAGCCGTGCGATTGCATCCTCTTCCCCAGCACTTGCTAAAGCACGAGGTTGAAAGCAATTACTGGGGCTTAAAGAGGGGAGGGAAAGGAAGAGAAAAAAAAAAATACCTGAAGGGCTAGCAGAAAGCTGCGTGTGCGGAGAGGAGAACCTGCCACCAGAGCTACCAATTATAAAGTTTTCAGCGCGGAGCTCCCGCTGTGTCGGCGGAGGGCGTCTGCATCACGAGGGGAGACCTGTCAGCTCTAATGAGCACTGCGACAGCGCCAAAGCATCAGAGCTGCTCAAAACTTGCAGCAAACTCTGCTCCGGCTCCTGCCTTTAACTCCTTCCTCGCCCGGCCGCGGTGCCTGGCCGGGTGCGGGGGGCGCGTGGGGACGCGGCCGAGCCCAGGTTTGAGGGGTCGCGGCGGAAAGGGAAGGTGACGGGAAGAGAGCGGGTGTCAGATCCCATCGCCTCCGCGGAGCTCAAAATCTCTCCTGGTGCCACAGCGAATATTTCACCCTTCTCCGCACTCTGGGGAGTAAACAGGCGGGGGTACACAATTAAAGCAATGTTGCACGTCCGGGTGGATGGATGGACGGATGGACGGACGGATGGGTGGATGGACAGGCAGGCGCACGGGCTGCTGAGCAGGAGGCTGCGGAGACTGAAGGGGACAGGGAGGACACGTGCCCTGCTCCCCAGCTGGCACAAGGGACGGTGGGGATGAGAGCACCTGGGAAGGACAGCGAGGGCTGCGGAGGGACAGACAGACGGACGGGACGGGGACGCGCTGACGGATCGCACTGCAGGCGTGTGAAATGGTTCCGTTTCACAATTGATTTTTCATCCGGCTGCACACATGGAGCTGGAGCAGCAGCGGCCCCCGCACCCCCCCAGCGGCACAGGAGCTCCCCGCCGAGCCACGGCCCTGCTGGGTGTCTGGGGGGGCTCAGCGGCAGGCAGGAGGTGTCGGGGGGGCCCTGGTGGCTCACACCCAGGTGTGGGGACACTGGAGCCCAAACCAGGGCTGGGGGCTTGGGCAGGTTTGGGGGGGGGGGCACCCCCACGACCCCTCCTGGCACCGCCTGACCATCTCCCTCCTGCTTTTTGCCTCCCTCAGCTGGCAAAGGAGAGCGAGCGCCTCCAAGCAATGATGGCCCACCTTCACATGAGACCTTCAGAGCCAAAGCCTTTCAGCCAACCTGTAAGCATGCGTTTCCCTTGCTGCCTCCGTGCCCCCCTCTCTTTGTCTTCCCTTTTTCCCCTCGCTGCCGTCCCCTCCCTGCCCTGCGCGTGGTCACCGCGTGGACGAGCTTCCTGGGGTGCGCGTGCCCTGACCGCGCTCTGGTGCCGGAGCCTGGCCCGTTGTGGCAGCATCGGTGCAAGGCACGGGGCAGGGCTGAACGGCAGCGCACACCCCTGCCTTCCCCGTGCCGGTGCCCGACCGCTCTCCCTTCCTGCAGCTGAACCTGGTCTCGAGTGCCACCCTCTCCAAGAGCACTTCGGACACGTTCCCCGACGGCTTACCTCATCCCCCCACCTCCGCCACGGCGCCCATCACTCCCCTGCGGCAGGGCCCCTCCGTCATCAGCTCTTCCACTTTACACAACGTGGGGCCCATCCGCAGGAGAAACTCGGAGAAGTTCTGCACCCCGATATCTTCAGGTGAGCATTGGGATGGGGCCACGGGGATCAGCATCCCCCCAGCACAGCCACCAGGTCTGAAAGCGGGGCCCTTCATCCCTCTCATCCCCTTCTTGTCTCCCCCTCCAGAACTTGCACAGAATCACGAGTTTTACAAGAACGCGGATGTCCGGCCGCCCTTCACGTACGCCTCGCTCATCCGGCAGGTGAGTGGTTCCCTGCACCACATGGTTCAGCTCCTCGTCCCCAAACCTTGCCATGGGCAAAGCTGCTCTCTCCCCTGCTTTCTGGGTATAGCAGGAGGCGAGAGCCGTCCCAGGGAAGCCCTCCTGAACCTGAATTTCTGCACCTTGTGCAGCTCAGCATGCTCGGGCTTTGCGAGTGATGTTTTTGTCCCCTCTCTGGTTCCCCAGGCCATCCTGGAGACCCCCGACAGGCAGCTAACGTTGAACGAAATCTATAACTGGTTCACGCGGATGTTTGCCTACTTCAGGAGGAACACAGCCACCTGGAAGGTGAGAGCAGCCCCACTCGGGCACGGGGCTCGCACGTCCCTGCGCGGGGTGGCCGGTCCCCTGCGCTGCCTGCTGCAGGAGATGCTCCAGTTTCTGCGGGCAGCTGCATGACCCTGTGCTAAAGGACTGGTTCACTGCACAGCTCTGAAATAGTGTAGGAAAGGATTTTGCGGATAAATTCAAGCATTTTACCCCCAAGATGCATCCCTGGACTCCAGGGAGGCTTGGTCCATGTGGTAGAATACGTCCCAGCCCGCAAAGGGCCACGCTGTAGAAACCAGCGGCTTTCTGCAGAGTAAGGAGCTGGGGTGGAGCAGAGCCTGCACGTCTCAGCGCCAGGAGAAGGGTAGAGAGAAGAGCTCAACACTCGAAATAGCAAATAAGGTTAATGATAACCTGGGGGCTGTGTCACGCGGCAAATGGGAGATGGCGAAACGCGGCGGCCGGCTCTCGGGAGCAGCTGGG
>VXAA01004988.1:188896-227912 GCA_013399115.1 Anseranas semipalmata | reverse complement strand
GGTATGTGGTGGGGTGTGCGTGCGTGTGTGTGTGGCTGGGGGTGCACGTGGCCTGGGGGGGGTATGGTGGTGGGTGCACGGCTGGGGGGTGCGTGGCTGGGAGTGCGCGCGTGTGCGCGGCTCCACGCGTGCGAGCACTCGGCTGGTGCATGCGTGGCTGCGTGTGCACACATGGCCGTGTGTGTGCGCGTGCACACAGCTGTGTGTGCGTGTGCACACGTGGCTGCGTGTGTGCACACATGGCTGCATGTGTGTGCATGTGCACACATGGCTGCGTGTGGGCACAGCTGGGGGGGCTGAGCACAGCTGCAGGAGGGCCCGAGTGTGCATGTGCGCGTGCACGACTGTCTTGTGTACGGCTGAGTGTGCGTTCGCACTCCTGCCTGCGTGCGTGTGTGCACGCCTGGCTCGGTGTGAGCACAGCTGATGCAGGCGAGCCCCGGGGGAGTNGGTATGTGGTGGGGTGTGCGTGCGTGTGTGTGTGGCTGGGGGTGCACGTGGCCTGGGGGGGGTATGGTGGTGGGTGCACGGCTGGGGGGTGCGTGGCTGGGAGTGCGCGCGTGTGCGCGGCTCCACGCGTGCGAGCACTCGGCTGGTGCATGCGTGGCTGCGTGTGCACACATGGCTGCGTGTGTGTGCGCGTGCACACAGCTGTGTGTGCGTGTGCACACGTGGCTGCGTGTGTGCACACATGGCTGCATGTGTGTGCATGTGCACACATGGCTGCGTGTGGGCACAGCTGGGGGGGCTGAGCACAGCTGCAGGAGGGCCCGAGTGTGCATGTGCGCGTGCACGACTGTCTTGTGTACGGCTGAGTGTGCGTTCGCACTCCTGCCTGCGTGCGTGTGTGCACGCCTGGCTCGGTGTGAGCACAGCTGATGCAGGCGAGCCCCGGGGGAGTTCACAGCACAAACTTTGCAGCAGTTCCTGTAACTTTGCCAAGTGCACGGGACAGGCTGGGGCCAGCGCAAGCTGAAGGGGTTAAAAACGTGCCCAGGGGGGCGGCTGCAAGGGGCTGGGGCTGTGGCGCAGCCCCGAGGGCAGCACCCGAGAGGGGCTGGGGGTGCTGGGGCCCCTTCCCCAGCCCACAGCGGCTCTCTGGGGTCCCGGGGGCAAAAGGAGGCAGCGGGGCAGGATGAGGCCACGGAGAAGGGGATGGAAAAGTTTTGGGGATGGTCGCTTTTCCCCTGGGGCAAAGCTGAGCCCCCCGAGTTGCCGGGGTGGCACGGCAGCTCTGTCTGGGGCCGGGAGTCTGCGCCAGCGTCCCATGGTGGCCAGTCCCTGTGTAGGTTCACATGCATAAACCGTGCTCAAAGTCCCAACGGTGAGAGAAAAATGCCAGAGCAGGAAGGTGACGGCAAGGGGTGAACCACCCCGCTGCACGATGTCAGCCTGGACACAAAAGGGGCCAAACCCACCCCGGGCCAGGCTCTCTGTGCGCTCCAAAATCGGCTGCGGTGCTGCAGGCTGGGCAGCAGGAGCTGTGCGGTGTGCCACCGGGCATGGGGACACGCAGAGCCCGAGCTGAGCGCAGCTGGATCGCTCCCCTTGTTGGCTTTGGCCCGCAGCGCGGCTGGGCCCAAGTTTTGGAGAATACATCCTCTTGTTCTCTTCCCCCCTGCTTTTCCAGCTGGATGCTGCCGGCTCCTCTTCCCGGCTGAGCTCTTACGCTGCTTTGTGCCGCCAGACCCGGGGCAAAGCGGCCGCAGGGGCCGCGCGGTGCTGGTGCTCCCTGGGGTTCCCCCCGTCCGCTTTCCTCTCTGGGTGGGACATGGGGAGCCGGTCGTGCCCTCGTGCAAAAAGCTTTTGCCCAGGACCTTGCCAGCAGCCCGGGTTAAGAGCAGCCCTGTGCACTCGGTGCTGTACGATCAAGTGTGCTTTTTTAAAGAGTGGTTTAGGAATCTGTTAAGCGCGGTGGAAAAATGGCCTTGCAGCTTTTTTGCGTTCCCAGCTGCCGGTCGGTACTGGGGGGCACTGGTTCTTTGGCACGGTACCGCGTGGCTCCGCTGCGCAGGACTGATGCGCCCTGAAATGAGAAGCGCCTGGAAGTTGGGGGCCGCTTGAAAAATCAGCGGGTGGCAGGGCTGCCTTGCTGGGGCTGCTTTAGGGGCTCTTTGTTACGGCCGCGGTGCTAACGAGGTATTGCTGATGAGTGAACCAAACCACCTTCCCGGCTCGTCGATGGGGTTTGGGGAGTGCTGCTGGGGGCTGTGCGGGCAGGAGCCGGGCTGCGAGCCCTCGCTGTGCGGTGTCGGGGAGCCCGGGGGCACCCATGGGTGCCCGACCTGGTACACCCCTGTGGTGGAGTGTCACCTCCATCCCAAACTGCACCCAACCCACCCTCCTCCTCCCCAGCTCCTCTCAGAGAGGAAAGCTGAGCAGAGTTGGTCCAAGTTTGCCTCCTTTAGACGCCCCCCTTTTGCAGCTTGCAAAGCCGGGGTGTGCAGAGAGGGTCTCCAGGACACCCCAATTTCCACCTATCCAGGCTCCAGGGACCAAATTCCACACCAAGAGAACATCCATGTCATTTCTCACCCAACTGGGCTCCAGAGAGCAGCTTCCTGGTTGCATGGCTTGAGCTTGGGCTTCCTGCTCACATCGCTTTTTTTTTTTTGGTGAGCGATGAATGGACACGGGCCGTTTTGTGTGTGGTGCTTGTTTGGCCTCATGATGCTGTAGTGCAGAGGCGTTATCTCTTGGGCACTTTCCAGGGGCTCTGTCATGCATCACGGAGCCTGGGAATTTTTGCTCACCTCCCTTTCCGATGCTTTGCAAATTTGACCAGATAATTCGGTAACGCCAAGCCTGCAAAATAAATGGGGAAACTGAGGTGCTGGAGAGGTTTGACCAAAGCTAGTGTGTTGTGGGCAGAGCTGGGATGGTGTTGCTGTGCTCAGTCTTATTTCCCAGCCCAAGATACAGCCCTGGTCCTGGAGTTTATTCCTTGGCATGGCTGGAAATGGGCCCTGTGCCACCGCAGCCTCCTCCTGCCCAGGGGAATGGGCGCGCAGCAAACCCAGCCCTTGAAATAGCCGCAGGTAGTTTGCAGAGGAGCCGCAGAGAGAAGAGGCAATTGTCTGCTTATGTGAAGTATGTGGGGTGTAATTATTTTCTGGAGGAATTAGCAGAAAACAGGAGAAAAACAGTACCCCTTTGGCTGATGGGACTGTTTCTGTACTTCCTTCCCTTCGTGGGGAGGAAGAAGAGGGTGAACAGGGATAGCATGAGAGGAGCTTTCCTTAGGGAAGCAAACAGATATAAGGATGCAGGAGACAAGTCCGCCTCCAGGAGGAACAGCTTTCCCTGCAGGCTGCCCCTCCTCACTCCCACCGCCCTTTTTCCCTTCCCAGTGGGACAACCACCGCGTCCCCCCCTCCGTGTCCCCTGTCGTGTCTTGGCGCAGCCGCAGGCACCGGCAGCTCCGTGGCTCATTGCTCGGAGCCGGCTTCACTCGCACTGATGCGCTTCTTGTTTTTTAATTCTTTCTGCCGGTTCCTGAGGAGTCTGCCCTGAGGTGCAACACGAGGCAGAAAGCTGTTGAGCGCTGCGCGAGCCCTGAACAATGCAGCTTTCACGGCAGCAAGGCTGCGCCCGGCTCTCCCAGGATGCTGGGTGCTGCCACCCGCCGGGGTCCCGAGCCCCCGCGGAGCGGCCAGGCAGGAGCTGGGGCTCGGTCCTGCATGGAGAGGTGGGGAGAGACAAAGCCCCCCCCCTCCATGGTTAATATAAAGGGGTCTTTGCTCATCTTAGCACTGATTTAAATGAAACTTGTTGCAGATTTGTGCACGGTATGTGCAAAGAAGAAAAGGGAAAAAAAAAACAGGCCCCCAAAGAAACTTTTTTTTAACCCTGGATTAAGTCTTTTTGCACCAAAAGGGTAGTTTCTGTTTTCTTTCATAGTTACCCGTCTGCTTATGAAAATGCTTGATTTTTTTTTCCTTTCTTTAAACAACAAAAAGTCTTAAAAAAAAAAAATGCCAAGAGGCAGATTTCTGGCTTTTTTCAAATGTTTCTAGTTTTGAGCAAAACAAAGCAGGCCCTTCGGGGCTGTGCCGCTTGCCACCCGAGCGTTCCGTTCCCGCTCCAGCTCCTAATTTAATTTCCTTGGAAAGCGCTTGCTCAAGTCTGTTAGTTGCAGAAACCTAAACTGTCCTCTGGGCATTTTCTGTAATTTTCCTGATTTTTTCCCAGAACTATGCCTTGCTCGTGCCATACCTCCCAGTACGGGCAGCGGCACCCAGGGTGCTGGGTTTGGGGTGGGAGAGGCTCTGCGTGGAGCCACCTTGGCCCTTCCCGCATGCGCCGGGCGCTGTGCTACCCGCTCTGGTTGTGCTGGTGGAAACGAGCTATTGCGTATCAGCAGAAATGGGGGAATGCGGATTTTTTTGCCCCAAACCCCCATCTTCAGGCTTTGCTCAGCCACCACAGCCACGTGCGTACAGGCGTTTTGCAAATGCCCATCTCTGATTCAACTCCAGCCAGACTTTGGCAGCCTCTTCCCCACCTGAACTTTGTGTGGTTGACTTTGGGGACAGTCACCCCCTGGCTCTGGTGCCGTCCTGCTGTCCGTCCTGCAGGGACGTGCATCCTGCTCTGCGATGGGGCGCAGCGGGGAGCGGGCAGCAGCTTCTGGACGTGCTTTCACCCCCAGCCCGCCCTCCCTTGGGTCGCTCCCCATGGGCACAGGAGGCTCCCGGCTGCCGCGCCGGCTCCTTCCCCGGTGAGGGATGCTGCGCACAGGGCGGGACGGGACGGTACTTGCCCGGTTCGGCTGCTTTCGGTGCCAGGGCTGGGCTGCTGGTGCAGCATGTTCTCCCAAACGGCCGCCCCGTGAGGAGCAGATCGGCTCGCTGACTCCAGGAGCAATTACTCGCTCCACCCGAATGGCTCATCGTTGGACGGCCTCGCCGTGTTCGTTCAGCGAGCAGGCATGCTGCTACCCCACGCTCCATGCCCTGACCTTTGCAGAAGAGCTTGTTTTCACCTCACTGCAGCTCCTTCAAAGCTGCCTCGGTGTCTGTGCTTAGGAGAAATCCCAACCCTGCAAGCGCGCAACCCGGCGGGAAGGGTTGAGCACCAGGAGTGCAAGGTTTTGGGCTCCATCACCATCCGGTGTTGCCTTGGGCAAAGCCCTTCTGCGTGCCTCAGCTTCCCGTTGAGTCAAGCAACGATAAGGCTCTGTTTCATGGCATCTTAGAGCTGTGGCTGTGCTAACATAAAGTACATCAAGATTGGGGAATGTATGATGGGCACTGGCTTAAAACTGTACGCTGGGTAGATCTCAGGATGAAAGGTGCTGTATAAGTGCAAATTATTATTCTTGTTAATAATGATGTCCACCAGCTCACATTTATCTGCTCTTCAATTAACTTTTTTTAAGGACTCTTAGCAGGTTAGAAAGACACAAATTTTCCCTGGCAGAACCTGTGCTGGTTTGACCCCGTAAGGTTATGCAATTACTGTACTGGCATGGTCCTTAATTAGACTCTCCATAATTTTCCCCAGCACAGCGGTGTGGCTCGTTGCTCTGTAATTCCCAGAATCTCCTTGGATCTGATAGGCGTCACGTTAGCTGCTTTCCAGGCTTCAGGGATAATTGCTTGTCCTTAAGGATACCTTGCATGTCGCAGGACCTCCTCCCGCAGCCTTCCCTGTCCTATGAGGCTTCAAAGTCCCCTTGGCCATCAAGGTGGGTTAGCCTGTGCTGGGAGCACCAAGCCACCATGGGGCTCCTTGACGTCAATGAAAGTTGACTCGATCCCAGACTGGATCTTTCACCCTTTGTGGTTCTCGATCATTTTTCTCCACCCCTAGACCCCACAACATGTTTGGGATGTGCCATGACGCTCTTTGATTTCTGCAGGCAGAGCTGGAGCAGCTTGGGGCAGGAACCTGGTCCTGCTGGGTCTGGTCGGTGTCCTGGGGCAAGTTGCGTTGTCCCATGTCTTCCAGTTTAGACTGAGGGCCTTGGGGCTTGGAGATTGCTTCTTCCCTTGGATCTGCAGCACCTGAGGAGTCTTGAATGCCACCTTAATATATATATGTTAAATATATTCTTACTGCGTAAGGCATAGTTCCCCATCGTTGCTTGCAATGACAGATGCGCGTGCTTCTTGCAGTGATTTTATTTCTCATCTTCCCTGAACTCCCTTCTTATGGGCTCTCTGGGCAGGCTCGTGGCCTGGCACAGCTCTGCCGAGCCGTGCTGCCCACTGCTTTTCCTCTCCTGGAGACAAGGGGTTGTTCATTCCCCACCGAGCGCATCCTCGCCAGTGGCTGTTGGGTGGGAGCAGGTCTTCCAAGAGGGTTTTGGGGTGGTTGGTGCCTCCTTTGCAGGAGCCGCTTGGGTCAACAAGGACCTTTGGGCGATGGGGTTTGTAGGGACATCCAGGCACAGGGTCTGTACCCCAAACACAGAGTAGGTTTTTGTGGCTGGAGGAGCTGTTTGGAGTTGTACTTTCAGCCGAGGTCAGATGCTGCTGACTCTATCGTGGTCCTGGCCACGAGCGGGACGTGCGGGGCTTTGTCCCTGCTCCTGCCCAGGTGCTGTGACCCTGCCCTGTGCCAGCAGGACGGATGGGATGGACACTGCTCCTGCCCGTCTGGCCGGCCTGAAATTCCTCTCTTCCTACCCACCCAATGGCTATAAATAACAAATAATAACAACTCCTAAGCTGGCAAGCTATTTGGGGTTTTTTGTGTTTTTTTTTTTTTTTTTTTGCTTTTTTTTGTTTTTGTTTTTGTTTTTGTTTTTGCATTTAGGAAGTAACTTTTCATAGAAACCAATATTTTTTTTGACCAGATTCCTCATTGTCCCAGAACCAAAATGTTTTTACATGGCCCGGGTGCGCAGAGAGGCGTGGGGGCAAACGCTTTCCGGGGGCTGCATCGGCTGAAGCTGGGAGCAGAGCTGTGCTGGATGTGGCTGGGGCTTGCTCAGGAGCATTGCGACTTCTGGGCATTGCTCGTCCTTTCCCTCCCGCCCTCCTTTTCCTTTCTCTGAATATCATTGAATCTGAAATGCTTTAGTGCATTAATTTCAGACTGAATGTAAATAAGCCATTTGGATTTCTCCCAGTTGAGCAAACTTTCAAACCAGAATTTTGCTTTCCTCTCCTCCAGCCTGGCTCGTGGGACTGGAAGGATTTGCTTCAGTGCTGTCTCTTCTGCACTTGAAACCACTTAATCAAGCTCTAAAATATCCCTTGAATAGGTCAGACAGACACCTGATTGGGCCAGGCAGCGTATATGGGAAAACCAAGAGAGATTACACGCTCATTTTATCTGCATAAAACAGATTAGAAAGCTCCCAAACTAAATATTGCTGCAAGGTAGCGTGTTGTTAATGGCAAGTGCCTCGCTAGACTGTCTCTGTTTGTGTCTCCATCCAACACGATCTCTTCCTTGACCTGGGCGATTAATGGGCGAGGGAGAGGAGACACGAGACTCCTGAGCTCCTCCGTGTCAGCCGGAGCTGTGACCCACAGCATTGGATCTGGATGCTCCTTGGGTCCAGAAGAGCTCAGATGTGGATCTGGATGTGTTGAGACCCTCCCCTGCTGCCAGATTTCTCCCTTCTTCCTCTGTAGCCAAAGGCACCGCTTGGACGGAGGCAAAGCAACTCATCCCTTGCCTTCAGCTACAGCTGAGGAAACCCAAGTGGGAGCCATGGGAAAACCTGGGAGATCTGACCCAAAAGCGTGGCTCCAGCATCGCCTCTTCCCACATCCTCCATGCCTTCCAGCTGGGGGGCTCGGCCCCGCGGCCGGCTGCACAAAGGGGACAGAGGAAATCCGCACGTGGGACGCCTGCGGTCACCCGGAGCCCAGCCGGGCGCAGCGGGGGCCGTGCTGGCGGCGGCGCGGCTCTTGTTTGCGCTGGCTGAGCCAGCCAGCCCCGGCCAGCGCTGCCGCCCAGCTGCTGACACGCTGCTATTTCCTCTTGTTTGCCCAGGGTTCTGCAGATGGGTCAGCTCAGTCCGGCGAGCTCATCGGGAACGAAGCGCGCATCCCAGCCAAAGCACGCGTTTTTCTGCCCTTGCTCAGCACATCGTTGCACCGGCGTTGCAACGCGGGGTCCATCCTGCCGCTGGTTTCCCCATGACCCCAGCTTGCTCTGTGCGTTTTGCTTTGCTGCAGTATTGCAAGATAGGCAGTGAAAGCCGAGGAGACCTTATGGCTTTCTTACATCTGGCAACTCTTTCCCCTTCTCCCTCCTTTTTTCCCGAGTCTTGCGCTGTTTGGTGGGCAGTGGAGCGCAGTGGGTTCTTGGGGCTTTTATGGAGGGCGGATTTTGACTTTGCAGATGGGGAGAATAGTCGGGAAGTCTGACCCGAGTGCAGCTCTGGGGTTCGGCAGCCAGGAGGCAAATGAGAGGAGCTCCACATCTGTCGGCTTTCCTAATCTCTTGTACCTCACGGCAGTGCTGTGATTTACTGAAGCCCGAAATATTATTTTTAAATACCTTATTATCCCTGTTCTCTTGAAGCACCTGGGTCGATCTCCCTGGGCTGTGTCACCTTCGTTTCTCCCTTGTATTTTACAAAAGGCCGTGCAGATGCTGTGCTAATGCCAGGGCATCCTCGTGCTCCTCACCGTGTGGACTGGGGCAGCAAGGCTGTGTAGGGCAGGATAGGGCCAGCTTACCCAAGTTTCTCTCCTGTCTATTTCTGTCTCTCTCCTGGCCAGCTTGTTCTAGTGGGAGTTAATTTAATTGCCATCTTCCTCCCTCCTTCGCTGTGGTTGCATGTGAGACTTCTTGTTGTGCAGGGTAATTATTCGGGTGAAGCATTGCGCAGCAGAAAGCTCTGTCCGGAGCAGATACGCCGATGCTCAGCACCCCTGGCTCAGGGCTTCGTCCGGAGCTGCCCAGATACCAGGGCGTTCATGTCTGGCTTTAACAGGCGTTAGATCAGGCGTTGGCCAAACCCTGCGGGTCTGACTCAGACCGGTCCAGGTCGGGGCATGACAGAGGACTTGGATGCAGCAATGTGTGGTTATTATTCACCTCCACACCACGCCTAAGCACAAACACCCGGAGGTAGAGGACAGCTGCTCTCTTCGCTCTCTGTTTCGCCCTGGGCTTTCACAGGAGCATGGGAATGAGTTTCCTTCCCTCCTTTCTGGGGCTTGCTTGCTCCCGCTCCGTTTGGGTTTTGGAGCCAATGTTTCTGTGCAAAATTCAGCTGGAACTGCTGAATTTCCCTTGGTTGAGCACCATAATCGCCACGCCTGTGGGAATGGTTGCAGGAGAGCCCCACACAGGGCTCTGCAGGTTTTCTCAGCAAAGGAGTAATCTCTCTTCCACGGGGTGACTTTCAGACCAGGGAGCAATTCTGCACTCCATAAGGTGGTTTTTAAAACAAAAACCCAAGGAAGAATGTTTCTTTCCTACCAGCTTGTATCAATCTGTTCCATGAGGGGGCTTTGTCTTAGGGTGGTCACGGCTGTGCTGGGGCTGGATTGGCCTGCTGGAGAGGGTGGTGCTATGGGGAAACTGAGGCAGGGGGATGAACACGTGGGGCTGGACGAGCGTCGCTGCCTGCTGCTTGCAGCCCCTCTGTGGCGTCCCCAGGCTCCTGCCCACCCTGGGGTGCGGTTGGTGCCCCCGCCTCCCTTGTAGGGCCTCTTGTTATAGTCCCTATAATTATATGTGTGTGGTCTGCTCACCTTCCTGCCCAGCTCCTGCTCGTAGGACCTCTCGTTATACTGAGTATAACGAAGCGGCCAAGGTCTCTCTCTTCCCCCCACCCGCCCTTGCCTCCCTGCATGTAGGACCTCTTGTTATAGCCAGGAAAATTATGGGTGTTTGGTCTCCCTCCCTTTGCCCAAGCTATAATTTAGTTTTATATAAAGTGCGGTCCAACCCCTGTTGTGCAAGCGGTTGCTATTCCTGTGCTGGGGAGGAGGAGGGGGCTCATGGAGGCTGGGGGGGCAGCTCTGTACCGAGCCCCATGCAGCCCCCCAGTCACGCCGCTGTGGGGTGGCGGTCCCCACTCCTTGCCGGCTTTCTGCAAGGGGATGGGTGATGCTGAGGTTGTCCCCACGAGGCTGTTGGGGATAAAACCACTTGTTTTGGGTTTTGCTTGCCATGGTCGAGGCGGTCCCCTGGGGGCTGCTCCTGTCCCAGAGAAAGCGGGATGTGAGGGGAGGAAGAAGCGGCCTTTTCAGGAGCATGGGGGGAAGAAACCAGCTTGAGACGCTGGGTGTAACCAGATCCCCTCTCTTTTTGGAGAAGGAATCTGGGACCTCGGGAGTGGTTTTGGGAGGGTGCTCGCAAACCACTGGCATTGCAGCAGGGTGAGCGGCTGCAGACTTGCACAGCCCCGCCACCCACCCAAATCCTTCGCAGCGGTCCAGCTGTTCGCCCAGATGTGTACTCTGGGCTGCAAAAGCAATGGCAGCAGGTGGATTTGGCTTATGCCCAAAAGCAGAACCCCAAAGCACGGGCCAGCACAGCGGGTGATTGCACGGGGGATGCGCTGCGGCTCGCTGCGCGTTTTGGTGGCTGTGAGCACTCCGAGGTGCTCAGCTCCAACCCCGTTTCTCTTGCAGAGGCGGGCGAGACCTTGCGCCCTTCGCCAGCGGCCCCCTCGGCAGAGCCCCGGCCGCCCGCCCGCCCCACAGCACCCAGGAACGAGAAACCCCTGGAGGATGACGAGTCCCGGAAAGTGCTGACAAACGGCACGGCACCGGCCAGGACCGAGCTCGCAGGCGCTCCCGAAGCTGTGACATGTGAGTGTTCCCTCCACGGCGGCGCGGGCAGCTCCTAGCATGGCTGCTGCAGTTTAATGAGCGATAGCGCTCATTAACAAGGCGGGCAGCAGTGGTGGGAAGCCATCTCCTCCTTGCTCTGTGCTTCACCACATCAAAGCAAAAGGCTTGAACAGAGCGTGAGTCACCAGGAGCTGGGGAAAGCAAAGGGCGGCATCCAGCAGCACCCAGCGCCTCTCGCTGCCCTTGCTTTTGGGGGAAAAAGGTGGGCTGGGAGGAGGTTTGGGGTGCATTGGGTTAACAGCAGAGCTGGCGGCCGGGGTGCCCTTGCTCTGGGTCCCATTATGGGGGTGGGAGAGCAGAGCTGGCAGACGGGGAGGCCGGAGGCCAGCCCCTCCTGCAGCCACGCCGTCCACCCTTTCCCTGGCTCCCAGCCTGGATCCTGGGATTTTGCTCCCAGGCTGCCCCTTACGCACGCAGCCGTTCTCCTTTTATTGGATGTGAGCACGCAGCTTTCCCTTCCAAGGGGTGGAAAGCGGATTGATGCTTCCCCATGGGGCGAGCGGAGGGTGGGAACGAGGTTACAAACTTCGACGAGCGGGCAGGAGGAGGGGGCGGAACGGCGAAATGTGGGCGCTCCTGCCGGCATACGTGGAGCGAGGAGAGCGCGCGTTTCCTCAACCCGAGCTCGCGCACTTGCAAGCATCTGGGAGCTGGGCCGGCTGCCCACAGACATTCTGCACCTCTGAGTCACGCCGCAGCCGCTGCGCCCTGCATGGCGCGGCCCCGCGCAGCCCCCTCCCCACACTGCGGGCCCCGGGGCCGGGAGGAGCACAGCCGCCCACAGCCAGGCTTGTGGGGGTGCGGGGAAGCCCCCTCCTTCCCCTCTCCTCCCCAGGAGGTTCAGCTCCCCACATCACCTCTGGCAGCCCTTGCTTTGCAGCCCACTGCTGCTGCTCCAGTGCAATGGGAGGGCTGGGGGCAGCCATCGCTTTTGGGGGCAAATCCCCCCGTCGGTGCCAGGTGGTCCAAGCCCTGCTGGTGACTCGGACAAGGATCTCTGGCAGAGCCGGGTGGCAGCCAGGTGAGGACCGCTGCGGGCTGGGCATCCACCCACCGAGCCCCAGGGATGTGGCCACTGGGGAGCCCGAGCTGAGCCGGTGCTGCGGCCGTGCGGGGCCACCGCCGCTCCAGGGAGCATCCCCCTGGTGTGAAACACAACGTGACCTTCAGGGGTTCTTGGTCGGGTGCAGGCAGGGTCTGTCCGATGGGCTGCTCCTCCCTGCCCTGACACCGCCTCACAGAGCAGTACGCATCGCTCCACTGCCGTGGTGGCCCCAGGTTGGAGATCTGTCTCTCAGAAGAGCTTTCCGAGCTGTAGGCTCTCCTGAGAAATGGAAGCTATTTTTCCTGACTTAGAGGGGGGACTGCTGGCTGGCCCTCGCTGCTGCTCGCTGGAGCATGATTTTGATTTACAAACAGTTTAATCTGAGGAATGCAACGAAATGGAGAACGCCAAACCCAGTGCACTGCACGCTGCTGTAAGCCCCACTGCTTCAGGAAAAAAAAAAAACAAACAGCGGGCAAAGCTGCAGAGTGTTTGCAGGGAGAGCCATCAGGCCAGTGCCTGAGCCAGGCTGGGCTCTGCGCGCTTGTCCCTTCCCCGTGGTTCCAGCCAGCCCCGGGTGCCACCGTCCCCACCAGCTCTGTGCGTGGTGTCACCCTGGGGCGTGCTTCTGCTCCCATTGGGAAACCAAACCTCCTGGGACCTTGGGTAGTTTTGGGGAGAAAAGTCCCATTTTGTCCAAGGTCTGTTTACCCTCTCTCCTTTCTACCCTTCTCTCACCCCTCCTGTTTTCAGCCAAATCCTCCAGCTCAGCTCTGGTTATTTCAGGTTCCCTCCCCAGCACGTTTCATGAAACTTTTCACCCAAACGCCCGGGTAAACTTCCCTCCGCGGTCTGAGCCCAGCTCCCATTTTGGACGGGGCAGGGGCGTGCGCTTGTGGTTTTCAAGCCTCCATCTATTTTTGCCGGTGAGGGGCCGGTGCAGACAGAGGCGGTGGGAGCATGAGGGCCGTGTGCGGGGGGGCTCGGCCATGCCCCCTCCTCCCATGGGTCCCGCCGTGGCCACGCCGTGCAGAAAGCAGCTACTGTTCCCCGGCGGCCGGAGGTGCCTTTGCCCTCGAGCCTCTGGGCTGAATCATCCCTTGTTTACTGGCGCGGGAGAGGAGAATCAAAGTCTGGCAAAAGCACCGCCGGGCAGGGGTTGATTTGCGGCTTCGATTGGAGTTGCTGCGGTGGGGGCAAACACTCGAGCCCCCTCCCTTGGGCTGCATTTCCAGCCCTCTGCTGCCTTCGCCACGCGTGGGGACGCGGCACTGGGCAGGAGCCGGAGCCGAGCGCGCCGCTGGCTGCAGCAACACGCGGCTGCGGCGTGCGAGGGCTGGAGGCAGGCGCAGACGGAGCAGATCTTTGTTCCCTCCTCCGGCAGAGAAGTTCAGCCAGAGGCTGGGGAGCCCTTTCATTACGTGGCCGTGGCGCCGGGGCGATGAGCAGCCCGGCTCTCCTGCTTCGCCTTATCTGGCTTCATGGACTGTGATGGGGACGGCCGGGCAGCACGTGGGCTGCGCTGCGGGACGGCGACTTGGCTGTCGGGTTTCTTTTGATGGTAGCAGAGGCTGATGCTTCTCTTCCCTGCTTGGCACGAGGAGAGCGTGTCCCGCCGTGCCTCCGGTCACTCTGGTGGCTTCATCCCTCCTGCCTGCGCTGGCAGTGCTCGGACCCTTGGGGACCTTCTCCCCAAGTTCTCTGCTGAGTTTTGGCAGTTGCACCATGTCCTACACGCCAAGTCTTTATTTCTGGCTCTTTTTTCATCCCTCCCTCCCTTTCTTTCTCCGATTCTGCCTCTTTCCCTCCAGCCATCTCTTTTGCATCTCCGTTTCCCTCTCCATTCTCTCGGACAGCTCTCCTGTCAGCATCGCTTCATCCCTGCCACGAGGCTGCACCCTGCCCAGCTGGGGAACAGGTTCCCGTGTGGTGGCAGGGGCCGGGGACTGGGACCGTGTTTGTCCCCCAGCACCACAGGGGTGGCGGGGACCGGTGGTAATGTGGTGCTCTCCCCACCAGGCCAGCCCCAGGTGCGAGGAGCCCCTCAGCCCCCCGGCCCCTGCACCCACCTGCTGCAGAACGGGGCCGGGCGAGGGCCGGATCCAGGCGGTGCCCTTGGGGACGCGGGGAACGGGGTCTTCCGTCCCCTGCCCAGCTCCCAGAAGCCTCACCGTAAGCTGCAGTCCCATCACTCCATCAACAGCCAGAGCAGCAAGAAGAGCAAGGGCAGCTCCAAGTCGGCTTCGTCCCACATCCCTATTGAGGCGCAAGAAGGTACCGGCTCTCCCCCGGGGGGATCCCTTCCCAGCCGGTCTCCTCCAACCCCACACCCCTGGGGTCTCTCATGTAGCATCCTTCCGGCTCACCGGGACCCTGGGTGTCAGCTGTGCTCCCCTCCCTGGAGCCTCCTGCATCTGCACCATTCGCCCTGCCCCGGGGCTGGTGCTGATCAGGGTCATTTCACATCCTCCAGAATCGGTCTCTCTTAGGGTCCGGGCATGTCCCAGGCAGCAGGACCAGTGCCTGAGCATTGAGGGAGGCCCCTGGAGCAATGCCATGCTCCCAGCCCCTTCCCATCCCTTCCCTTATTTCCCCAGGGAGAATTTTCATCCTCTGGGGGCTGAGCATCTGTTCGCCGGGTGCTGCCCCACCCCAGCCTGGCCTGGGGTGTCAGCACCTCCCTGTTCCATTCCCCTGCAGACTGCTGTGTCCACTGCATCCTGTCCTGCCTCTTCTGCGAGTTCCTGACCCTCTGCAACATCGTGCTGGACTGTGCCACCTGCGGCTCCTGCACCTCCGAGGACTCCTGCATCTGCTGCTGCTGCTGCAACTCGGGCGAGTGCGCGGACTGCGACCTGCCCTGCGACATGGACTGCGGCATCATCGACGCCTGCTGCGAGTCAGCCGACTGCCTGGAGATCTGCATGGAGTGCTGCGGGCTCTGCTTCTCCTCCTGAGGGCCGGATTCAGCGCTGGGGGACCGGGAGCGGGTCCCCCTCCTGCAGATCCCTGAGCTGGCGGTGGGGAAACCCAGGCGTGAAATGCTGAAAGTCAGAGCCCGGCAAAGGGGCAGAGTGCTATCCCCCCCCATTGCAAACCTCATCCCTGGAGCCGGTGAGCCTGCTCAGATCCTGCCTGGGGAAGGGCGGATCCTTAGGGCCGGGGACAGCCACGCGTGCCTTCGTGCTCTACCTCTTCCCCGCGTGCAGGGCCGGTTCGCCAAGGGTCGCGGGAGCATCCTGCCACCTGAGCCGAGCGCAGGAGCTCCCATCCCGCACCCCTGCTGCCCGAGGACTCTGCTCCAGGCACAGTGACAAGGGTGGCCTGGAGCATCCTCACCCCCTCGGACCCCTCCAAGGTTGGGTGCAGCTCCCCAGGGGGACCCACCCCAGCACCGGGGACACCGAAGCCTTCAGCCAGGCTGCGGGACTGGTGTTATGGGGACGCAGCCCCCCATCCAGCCCCTCCTCGGTGCTGGGATCAGCAGCCAAGTGCAATAAACAGCCCGTGGTGGGGCTCCCCCTGCAGCCGAGTGCCTTTGCCCCTGCCTGTTCCCTTCCCGCAGGGCCAGGGCAAGCTGGCACCTACCCCGTGTGCGTCTCTCGCTGGGTTGGTTGGTGCCAAATGAGCCCCAGCAGTTGCTGGCCCCTGTCCTGTCACCCCAGGGACAGGGCTCATGGCTGGGTGAGGGTGGAGAATGCCCCATTGGAGGGCTGGAGAGAAGGGGAGGGAGAATAAGTGTCATGGTATTATTATTATTTTTTGTTTTGGTCCCTTTTGTTACTGTAAATAAAGGTCTTTCTTCATTTCTGAGCGAGGGCTGCTGCATCATCTGCTCCGCAAGGCGCTCCCAGGGGATGGCAGCTCGCAGCCACACCGTGCCCCCCCGTCCTGCGCCGTGTCCCCTCGTCCTGCTCCCGGCTGCAGGCTCAGGGCATGGGGGCTGGGGCAGGGACTGCAAGGCTTTTTTGACCTTGGGGACATGAGATGGCTCAGTGACAGCCCTGGAGCTCTCCTGTCCTTCACCCCTCGCTTCCTGCAGTGGGACCCTCTCTATTGCGGGGATGTGATGTCCTTAAGGAGAAAATAAATGATGCAAATTCCTGACTATGGGGCTGGGTGGGCACAGAGTGGCCGGGGTTTGTGTGGTGCTGTGGGAGCTGGCAGCCAGCTGAATTTGGTGGCCTGGGTGGTCTTGTGCTACCTGCCTCCTCCCAGCCCTGCCTAGGGACCACTGAGCGTGCCGTGCCATGCCGTGCCATGCCACGTCATGCTGTGCCGGTAAGGGACCACGACCCCCCTGGAGCCTTGCAGCCCCTCGGGGTCCCGACTGCCCCAGCAAGGCTGCTGGCTGGGCTGAAGTTGAGCAAGGAGGGAAAAATGCTTAAAAATCGAGGCCAAATGGGTCAGTTGGTCACAGTGACACAGGCTGGTTTGGGATCTGGGCTGCCTGCCCTCCGGGGCTGCGGCTCAGCCATGAAACTTATTTTTAGTGGTGAGCTAAAGGCGGTCGGAGCCCAGCGCAGGGCAAGTGCGTGGAGGGGAAGAGGACGGTGCGAGCAGCCTTCCTCCTCTCCACGCATGGGGCAAGGACTCAGGGCGGCAGATCGGGGCTTTTAACCCCAAAATGCAGCTGAGCCCCAAGGCGAAGAACTGGGGGGGGGGCCTGCATTTTGCTGCCTGCCCCAGGACGGACGGGAGTGGGGCCCCATCACAGAGCCAGTGGGAGCTTTTCCACAGGCTCTGGCTGCGGCTCAGCTCCAAGCCGTTTGCATCCTTGGCAAGGAGGGACGGAGGCGCCGGCCTTCCCCAGCCTGGCCTCACTTGTGGTGCTAATTAGGGAGGTTGGAGCTGGCAGGGCCGCTCTCCCCACCAGCCGCGGTAACGAGTGCTGCTGGAGACGCTTAATGGGGAACAGATTCCCTGGTGCGGGAGGGCCCTGCGGCTGGTCGTGCTGTGCACGCTTGTGTCCTGGTGTGGGAAGGGTGGCATGCACCCCACACACCCAGCTCCTCCTGCTTGCTCCCCCCCTTTGCTCCAGTGCCAAATGCCCTTTCAAACTGGGAGTGATTTCATGCTGCTCCCGAGGGACCAGGTTGCTTTACCCACCCGCTTCACACATGGGGGGGAGCAGAGCCAGGCTCTGTGCAGAGCATGATGTACTGCTGAATGTATGTGATACTCACGCCTACAAATGTACTTTAGTGATGNATAAAACAGCACCCGGTGCTGCTGCAGGGCTACCCAAAAGCGCAGCTCAGCCCTGCAAAGTGATGCTCTGCCCTCAAAGAGGTCCGACCTCCTCCACCAGCTCTATGGGCTGGGCATTGGCAGGGGCAAGGCCAGATTTTTGTAAGCCCTTTTTTCCAAGCCTGGTCTTGGAAAAACATTTACTACCCTGGGCAGTGCTGGCTGCTGTGCTCATACCGCAGATGCAAAGTGCAAGCCTTCCTCTGGATGCAAACTGATGCTGGCCGTGCACCTTGCAAACCACCAGGGAAGGCAGGGGTTAACCCTCCTGCCTGGGAATTAATTAACAGCAGATGTGCTCAGTTTTTAACTAATTACTCTCCTGCTGGCACTTGGTTTTCACACTTCCCTCGGAAGCCTCTGGGAGCTGGGAGCCATCACACCGTGCCCGAGCAGACGCTGGCCCTGCAGGCTGGGCTGTGCTGGGTGCCCAGGCTCATCTGCATCCTTCCCCCAGCCCGGCTGGGGTCCTCACTGAAGGAATTCAATGAAACAGGCTAAAATTCATGAAATAGTCCAGTGTCCACAATAGCATTGCTCTATTATACGTGACCAGGTCCCCCAGTGACATGGGTCTGTCTGTGCGGGATGGGGAGTACGTGGTGGACATGGTGTTTGTCCCACACGTGGGTGTGCTGCGGGGGTAACCCCCTGCCCACCATGGCAAGTGAGGGCTTCCTGATGCCTCTGCTGATAACCCCAGGTGTCCCTGCAAAGGCCTCACGCAGGGCAGGGAGAGCTGCAGCACTCGTTGCCTTCAGGGCTTTCGCTTGCCTCTCTCTGCTGGCAATTTATTATGGATGGGACATCGGACGTATTAATAATGGCAGTTTATTGTCTGATTGCTACTAGCCTGCGCGCTCCTGGGGCTGCTCGCTGGGAAGCACAATGTGTAGGGATGCAGCAGGGTGCATCAAGATGTGGCTGAGCCCCTCCTGCCCCATGGGCAGGAGGATGCTGGGCGGGCCGAGCGGTTTGGATGCGCCTCTGCTCCTGCGGTGGTGATTGCTTTCAGCAGCCTGGGCTATTTCTGTCTACAATCACAATCAATAAAGCAAGTGAGAGGATTTTTATTTTCCACTCCAAATACTTTCTTCATCCTGTTTCCTCCCCGTTCACACGGCAGATTGGGGCTCGCTCCAGCAAGGAGGCCCACGGAGCCGTCTCCTCCTTCCTCCTCGCCACCGGTCCAGTCCCTGCTCCCGCTCCTGCCCCCACTCCTGCTCCGTGCTCCCCATCCCGGCCCCGCACAATCCCTGTAATCCCATCTAATGCACTGCAATCGAAGGGACAGGTTTGGCTGGAAGTGAGAGAACGGCATCGCACATGTGCATGTGTGCGTGCACACACTCACACACATATGCATGAAAACGCTTCCAGAGCCAAAAGCAAAAAAAAACATAGAACTGGGGCTCTGGAAGCCACGGCAGCTCATGTAATCCCTGGTTCTGCTGGGCTGCCTTCACACAGCACGGCGATGGGGGGACGGGCCGAGGGGAGACGACTGCAGTCTATTAAACTTCCTTTGAGAGCCTGCCAGACTGACAACAGCTGGAACGAATTAGCTTTTCAGGTCCACCAGCTCCTCTCCTCGCTTTCACCCTTCCCCAAAAACCAGCTTGAGGCCACAGGCCTGGCAGCATCACTTTTTCCCCACTCTCCAAGATCCCTGGCGTCCAACAGGATCTGCTCAGAGCTGATTTCTTTGATCCCAAACCTGCAAGAAGCGCGAGCATCTGATGAAGGAAAAATCCTGGGACCTTCAGCAACTGCTAATCGCTGACACCCTGCACGCATGCAAGATGCTGGGAAGGATTTGCCGGGCAGTGAACCCCCTGAGCCCGTGTTTGCTGTCACTTCTTGGTGTCCTCATGCCGTGCATGCACCCGTGCCGGGGGGACACTCGGTGCTGCCCGTGCCGGCTCCCGGGGGTGCTGCCAGCCCGGCACCCGGCCCGTTTGCTCCACGCGGCAGCAGCTTTGCAGGAGCAGGGCGGGACGGCCCCGTGCTGCTGTCGCCAGCGGAGATTACACAGAAACGTCTCGTGTCTCCAGGGAAGGGGGGTGCAGAAGCCGTCTGAGCTCGGTGATATCTGAAGCAGTGCAGAATTGGCCAACGCCGGCGGGTTTCGCTGCCAAACAGCAATCTGCCTGAAAGCACTGGCTCCTCCAGCCAGCCTCGGGGGCTGGGACCCAAGCGGAGACCATATATCTCCACGTTCTGCCTTGCTACCAAGTTGGAGAAGGAAAATGCAGAAGGGCTTGTGTTAACCCTCTCCTGGGTGCCTGGGGAGGAGAGGAGCGAAGCCGAGCAGCCCTGCGAGCCCCTCACCCTTGCACACTGCCAGAGACCCAGCAGGGAGGGCAGGGGGGGGCTTTGCCCCCCAGAAGACTTCAAGACCCCAGGGACACAACAAGGGATGAAGCCAGGATGTGCAGCACAGCCGGACCCATGGTCCCCGGGGGATCATACACACATACATTTACTCATAGGTGCATACATCCAGGGACCAGCCGTTTAATGCGATCCCTTCGGCCTCCTGCCCAAAGGCAGAACATCATGGTGGTGGGACAGCCACATAGCCACACAGACAGACAGACAGACAGCCACACAGACAGACAGACACACAGACCCTGTGGTTCCCCCTTCCTGAGCTCAGCACCAGCAGGCATGGTGAGGGCTGAGGGTGGGCTGGGCTGGGCATGCGGTCCAGTCCTCCCTCTGGAGCATGGGAGGGCCGGATCCTGCCCCAGCAGCACCACTGTTACACATCACATTGCCCGGGCTAATTGCATTGTCTAGGCTCCTACCTAAGAGCCGCACATTGGGTCCTGGGTCCTCCGTAAGTGCAGAGCAGGGGCCTGAACCAGGAAATGTTGCCAGTAAAATTCAGGGTGGGTTTATTTTTGTTTTACTAACATTTCTCACACCTTCAGTGCCTTAATGCACACACCGTTCTGTGAACCAAAAGACACTTCTTTGCCTCTCATCTCCCTTATTTCATTTAAGGAGCTGATACAAACCCTATCAGCTCAAGCATCTCCTTCTTTCCTGCTAGCAGAAGCTGCAGCCATTGCACGAGTGGCTTTCCAGTGTCACCTTGTCCCTCTCTGCCGTATGATGCCGAGGGTCAGTGCGTGGTACCGAGGGTCAGTGAGTGATGCTGCTGGTCGGGTACCTGCCCTGCAGAGCGAGCGGAGACTTCTCCGTGCAGCTCGTCAGGAAGAGGTGCCTCATAAACCCAAATAGTGATTTCCTGCTGCAGTCGGTGGGAGTTGTTTTCTTTAAAAACGCAGCTGAAACCGGAGAGGAGAAGGAGTTAGCTTAAATATCTGGGAGCTGGGGAGTTTGCTGTGCCGTGAGACAGCGCCGGCAGCCAACACACACACACACATGCGCAGGCACCCGCCAGGGATGCCAACATTTGAAAGCCATTAACAGGAATATTTTTGGAGGAAAATTTAGCCCTACCTTTAACCCCACACAGAAATGCACTGAATGGCCGTGGTGAGTTATAGAGTGAAAAAAGTGGCACCATTTTTGTTTTAAGACCAAAGCACTCGTCCCTCCTAAGCAGGGAAAGTTGGCACACGTTTCGCACACGTGCGTGACAGGGCAAACAGACATTCGCCTCCCACGCGTTAATTCACTCCTATTTACATGCTCCACCTCAAATGGGCTCCTGCTCACTCCCATCGTGTTTCCCCCGTGTGCACAGATGCAGTGGTGGCACGTGGAGGTGACCTGAGCCTCCTGTTTGCTCCGTACATTTGTGTGTGTGAGACAGCCCCTTCTATATGCTGGAGAGTCTGGCAGGGTGTGTGTGTATATACATACAGATACATATTTATGTATATATATATGCCTGTCTGCATATATATAGACACATATATATAGCCATACCCACACACATATATACACACAGACATATTTTTATGCACTCATCTGTTCACACACATTTTTATATACCCCGCCCAGTGCTACTAGCCGCATTATCTTGCTGTTACAGGCTTCGTCCCAAAGCAGGCTCTGGATTTCATTTGGCTCTGCGTGGCTTTCCCCAGCACTGGGATGCCCCGTGCTTGTTTGCTTTCCCCTCCCCATGCTGGAAAATGTCCCCTTTGTCCTCTCGTTCGCAATTACCAGGGCTCAGCAGCCCCTCAGCAATTTGGGAGCCATCCCCTGCACTGCCATTTGGTGTTAATTATTTGCCAGCACTGCTGGTGCTGGAGGGAGATGGGGCTGGTGGCTCCCAGCACGTCCAAGCTCCATTTCCACCCAAGCCCCATTGATTTCCAAGCTCGTTAGTGCCTACGCCTGTTCCTGGCTGTGGGCAACGACAGATTTTGTATTTAAGGATGTGAGTTTCAAAGCGTGCCTGTGTGCTCAGCATCGCTGGGTGTCTGGCTGCTGCTGAGGCTGTGCACTTGTACCTCTGCCTGCTTGGTACTGCCACTGCAAAGGGCAGATAAGCATCTCACATGTGTTTTTCTTGGTTATTTTACTCAAGATTCTGGCAGCACAAAGGGAACTCTTACAACACGCACACACTGTGCTGGGTGTGCAGGCTGTGCTGGTGATTACCCGAGTAACCTCACGCCTTCGAGCCACCTTTTCTCTCTTTGCAATAAAGCAAACCCCAGCTATCTCCACGCTCCCTTTCTTTTTGTGCTCAGCCTCCGCTGATCGCCCCATCTGCACAAGCATCGCGCTGCTTGCCCCTCACCGCACATCAGCCGCCCCGAGATGGTTTCCAGATGTTGCAAGCAACCGGACACGTCGCTCTGGGTCTGAGCCCCAAGGCAGAGGCTGCCCCTCGCACCCAGCCCTGTGGCTTGGCCGCGCTCTGCAATCACAGCCGGGCTTTTTGGGCAGCCCCGTGGTGGCTGGCAGCACAAACCTGGCCTTTTACATACAAGCCGGTGCCTTTCGACACCAGATTGCCCAGGGTGTGAAGTTCTTCGGACGCTCCCACCTGGTTAATCCAAAATTACACAGATTTGGAGACGATTTTATTGGCACGCTGCTGCCCTCTAGTGAAGGGCTGGCCTCCGCTCCCAGCCTCCCCGCCACGCTCGCACTGGGCCCGGCTGCCAGTCCACGAGCCTCCCATTAGTGCCTCGTGTGGGAAATCAAGACACGAGTGTCCCATTTTTATTGCAGCAGTGCTCAGCATCTGCACCTCTTGGTGACATCCATCAGGTTAGCGAAGACTTTACAGAATTTGATCTGAAGCAGCTTCTAGTCCAAAAGTACCATGACAACTCCCTTGCAGAAAAAAAAAAAAGAAAAGAAAGAAATCATAAGAGACATTAAAAGAGATGTTGGAGGCTGCATTGGCAGTGAAAGGGCTGGTTGGCTCTGCTCTGCCCTGTGCTGAGCTGTGGCAGTGACACCCTACGAACAGGGGGCTTCTGGGCTGCCTTGCTGTCAGGGGTTTTCCTTGGTCCCAGGGCTGGGGGCCAGCCAGGTGTGGGGTGTTAGAGGTGGTGATGGACATGGAAGAAAAAAATCTCCCAGCAGTGAATCCCAGTGGTGATGGGGAACCACCTACACATGTGCTGGGGTATAAAAGGAGGAGCTCTTTTTACTGGGTGTCCCTTTGCTGGGGTTGGTGGGACAGACTCTGCAGTGAGTGGCCAAGGTAAGCACATGCTCTGCTTCCCCCCTGTAAAGCAGGGGAAGGTGGTTGGGGTAACCCAGGCTGGTGATGGGAGGGAAGGGAAAGCCCATGTCCTCCATGCAGCCTGCTCCTCCTACCCTTGTACACTGGCTGTGCATGAGTTGAAGTTGGCTCCTGTGATTGTGGGGTTGCATCCTTTTCTTTCTGCCTATGGCTCTCAGCCCTAAAGTCCTGATGCTTCCTTTTTGCACTGAGCAGCTTTTCCCTTTCTAGTTGGGTTTTGCTCTTCTGCAAGCCCTAGGGCTTGCCTGTAGCATTTGAGATGAAGAATTGTTTACTGGAGGTTGTGCTTTGTCACAGCCAGGTTCCTATGGTGCCCGTTGTCTCTGTTCTTCCTGGAAAGCTTCAGCCTCTGGAAGGGCCTGAGGTTCCCTGAGTGCCTGTTCCAGGCCTGCTCATGGGCTCTTTTGCCAAACTAGCTTGATCCTAGGGTTGTTTCTAAAGCAATAGAGATGTGGGGCTTGCTCACCTGGCTGGTGTGAAGGACTACACCAGGTCCCCACAGCCCCCCAGCTCAGCATCCTCCATCCCCATGTCTCATACCAAAGGTCTGAGCAGCTCTGCAGTGACCATGCTGCTGCCCATAGCGGAGGCTGTTTCAGAGGGTTTGTATTTGCACGGTGTTTTCCAAGCCTGCAGTGAGAGCAGCTCAGCACACGCTTCAGCCACCACTATTCCCATTTACTGGAGTGCAGAGCAAGGCTGGCCTCGTGGGTACAGCTCCTAAAGGTAGAAAGCAGAGCTAGCTCTTGTTTCACATTGCTCAGGTGTCAAGTAAGAATGAAAACCCTTCTCTACTTCCCACCCAGCCTGTTTAGATTGCAAATATCAGTGCTGGCCTCCAGGCCCTGCAGAGCACCTAGCACAGGGTAGCACCCTCTGATGCTGCCACATTCCAGGCTGTGCAGGGATGACCCTGGGCTATTCTGGGAGGAAACCCCTTTCTGCACCCCAGTTCTGCAGCCAGACCAGCCTTCAGCTCTCCTACAGTCCCTACAGCCTCCTATTTGAGAGCAAACACTTGCCCCATGGGAGAAAGGAAGCAAATGAGGAAGGTGAACATTCAAATCTCAGGCAGTATTTCCTGGATGTAAATGGGAAGCTGTTGTGGCCACAGCACATAAATAGCCCTTTGATTATTTTTCTACTTAAGGTTTTGAGCAGCCCTGCAGCAGCCCAGGCTGCCTGGCAGGGCACATCCTGGCTCAGACCCGCAGGGACAGCTTTCGGGTCAATGCTCCTCTGTGCTGGCCATAAGCACCTCTGAACTCACCCTCCTGGGATGAGTATTGCTACCCCTTCCTAACAGGACCACAACCACACCTCATGCTTAATACAACTGCTCTAATAGCAGCTGACTTGCTCCAGAAATTGCTGTGGCCTCAATAGGGACACACTGGGCACAAAGAGCGTGGTGCAAGCTGTGACTGTCCCTGCTGGTGCCCCTTCGTCCCTTTGAGTTGCTCCATTTGGTGTTTGCTGGGCGTGCATAACAGTAGTGTCCTATAAAGTTTGTTCTGTTCCAGGCTATGGTTTGCCTCCTTGGTTTTGTGTTTGCATTGAGTTATTTTCAATAAAGGTTTTTTATTGTCCAAACTATTTCATGTTCAATAGAGGTTGTTATTGATGATGGTTCAATATAGTGTCGTAAAAATTGCACATGGCAGAAACATAATGAAATGCCCTTTCACGATATTGTTGCACAAAGTACAAAAAAAGCCCATGATAAATTCTCACTTAATAAAACTGCTTGCAGAGAGGTAAGAAATGCTCACAGAGCACATAACACTTCAGCACTTTTGCTGCTAGGACTGGGGAACCCTGTGCCTGTGGTGCTGGCTGGGTGCAGGCTCAGATCCTTGCTGGGCAAGGTGACAGAAGCTGAATTTGGGGAGTCCTGACTTCTGTCCCATGAAGAGTTTTTGCTGAGACATGTATCAGGTTTTCTCACTTCTTTTTTTCTCTTCCTCCATGGCTTTCAAACAGCTCAAGGCAGCCTCCTCTGATTGTTCCCACTAAACCATGCAAAATGGACAAATGTAACTGCCCCATGCAGAAAGCAGCTTTGCAGAAATGTCAAAGCCCCTTTGCTAAGAATTGCACTCACCTTTCCTCTGTGGCGATTTCAGAGCATTTACCAGTGCCTGCATGCAGCATGAAGGATGCCCAGCAGCAGTTGTGTCACCCTGTACTCGACTCCCTGCAGCAGCTGGTGCTGAGGCTTCAGGAGGAAGAGGGCACCTGCAGTTCCACTGGCAGTGTGGCCATGGCCCTGAGCTGGAGGAACAGGGTTAAGGTAGGTGTTTGCTGCTCTCCTGCCCCAGGCTGCGTGTGGAGCAGATTGGGATCTTGCCAGCAGCTCCTGAAACTGGAAAAGCACCAGTGACCTGTCAGCACGATGCACAATGAGCTCGTCCAGCTCCCTGGCACGAGGTGTCCCAGGGTGAAGTCTGGAGAGTGGCAGCGAGAGCCCCTGGAGGGAAGGTGGGAGCTGCCAGCCCTGGTCAGCATCTCCTGCTGCCGGCCTCACCTGCGCTGCTGTGCCTCAGGGGAGGCCCTGTGCAAGCCCCAAGCACAAAGTCCCTCACCCTCCCTTCTGCTTCCATTTGCATAAGCACAGCAGTGCTCTGGTTAATGAAATAAATATGCTGATGTGGCACAAACCTGTGCGTGTCGGGGGTTAAAGAGGGACTTTTCCCTGTGGTGTGGCTGCTCTGTAGTTATCCCACCTGGAGAGGTTTGGGGAGTTTTCTGGGCATCTGGTGCAAGCTTTAAAGAAGTTGGTTGTTGCTTGGCACCACCCGTGAGGATTCCTCTCTGCAGAAGAGTGTGGAGGTGCAGAGCAATGAATAAAAGTAGTGAGACTGGGGGAAAAAAAATCTATCAAGTTCTTTTGCTACTGTCCCCAAATATAAAACAAAAAACCCTGTCCCTTTGTCCCCTCACTTGCCCTCTACAGATGCACATGTGAAATCTAATTAAAATTTAGCAGAAGAATTAAAAAAAAATGACACAGGGTTTTTAGCTTTAAAAAAAGACAGGAAGAAAGAAAGAAGATCCTTAACAAAGGCCATAATATTAACAGGGCTGATTCGTCAGCTGCTACCTGATAATATAGAGTTGAGAGAGCTTTATTAACGTTGGAAGCCTGGCTCTTTGTTAATTACGGGCTTTGCTAATGATTTGGAATATTGGCCGGTTCTGGGGGATGTTGATGAATAGAGACCTCGCCAAGATTTATTCCTAATTATCTCATTTGTCTCCCTCCATTACTTTTTATGGCTGAAATTTATGGAGCTATTACCAGGGACCTCGCCACAGCTCTGAGATGATTTGGGAGAAGAGAGATGTTTAATAATAATAACAATAATAATAATAATAAAATGCCAGATTAATAGGAAACTGATTACGTGGTGGCGGGAGGGGGGACCATTCCTCGGTGACCCCTGGGCACTCCTCTCGAGCCCCCATCCCTGAAGGGATGATGTCCTTGCCAAGCCGCTGAGGGATGCCTGGAGATGCTGATAGAGCCGGTCGGAAACTCCTCCTGGCACCTGTAAGAGTTGGGAAACTCATTTCAGAGCAAACAGCAGAAATTCAGCAAGATTTTCCTTCCTCCTCCTTCATCGCCGGATTTTTCTGCAGATGCTCAGGAGCTTCCACGATGCTCCAGCCGGGCTGGATGCTGCCAATGGGAAACCTTAAGCCCCGCTGTGACACGCTGCTCCTGCTGCAATCCAGGGGCTGAAGCTGGTGACAACACTGAAAGCATGGGATGGCACCTAGATGACAGCGTTTCCTTTTCCCCATTCATCCTTACCAAAATAGCTCAATGCTTTCATATCCCTGTGCCCATGGAGGAGAGCAGCAGATGGTCCCACTGAGCACCAGCAATGTCACGAGGGGTCTCAGTTACCTCCAGCCATTCAAAATGGTTTTTTTGCCATGTCCCCACAGTGGTGGTGGCTGTGACAGCAGCCTGACACATCTGTCACCCTGCTGTGGGCTGCACAAGGAAAGCCAAGGGGTTCCCCACAAAGCAATGCCTTCCTGCAACCCCAGCCCAGGGCAGGGGCAAGAGCCCAAACCCTTTAATTATAATGCAAAGCAATTATTTTTCTCAGCTGCGCTGGGGACTAATTCTCTCCCAGAGTCTCCCAGTAAACATTTTCCCAGTACTATCAAATTTGCCACACAAAGGAGAGCCAGGGCTGCAGCTTATCTCTGCCGAGTATTATTCCCCTATCTTCCAGCATGTAAACCTACTCTCGTCCCGATAAGAGGCCTTAGACAAAAGATCAAAGCAAGCAAGACTCTTACGGAAAGGAGGGTTTTCTTCTTTTCTTTCTCTCTTTTTCTTTTTTTAGTGTTAGTATAAATGTGCAGATCCAGAAGAAGCTGCATTCCTGCCCAGTAACGCAGATTGAAATAATTACCCACAGCTGGTTTCATTAGCTGAGACGAAAGAAATATTAGTGGTGCGGTGCGGGGAACCCCAAACTGCAGCTGTCCTCATGGGGACCTTGCAGCCCAGCATCCCCAGCTGGCACCGAATGTCCCCAGCACTGCAGTGGGGTGGGTGACAGGAGTGTCCCAGCAGCTGGGTGAAACATCCCACGTCCCCATCGCCCACCTGGGCACGGCTCCACAGCACGTGCGATGCACCAAGCATCCCCGCTGCGGTCAGGGCTGTGGTGAGGGCGGCACCTCTCCAAGTCGGGGCAGAAAACAATGCAGGTCTTTGTCCTCCGCTGCCAGAGTTGCTGCTCTCGCTGATGTAGCAAAGGCTCCCACTTCCACACTGAAGCTCCCAGCTTCAGCATTTCCACCTACAGAGCAGGAGACACCGGTTAGAGACAGCAACAGCCAGGAAACGCAGCTTCAGTGCAAGCCCAGCCACCACTCTGGGAGAGAGGAGGGAATTTCCCATTGAGAAACTTGGTCCAAGCAGGATTTTCTGGATTTACTGGGGATTTGGGGCTGTACACAAGGTCCCTGGGGGCTCCAGGCACTTATCCCTGCCATAGGCATCAATCCCTGCAGGGGAACCCATGGGAAGCACCCAGCACCTGTGCAGCTGAACCCTCTGCCTGCACCCTGGCCCCCAAAATCCCCACAGAGATAGGGTGCTCTCGCAGCAACGCTAACCACTGGTAAGCCTGAGCCAGGTTAAATATCTTCTGCAAATAATATAACAGGGAAAAGGGGGGCAAAATATTGCAGTTGTTGAAACAAAACATGCCCCTTTTTTTTTTTTTTTTTAAATAAAGCATTTTTCCTACATGCTTTGAAAGGGGAAGGGGCTCCTTTTTTGATAGCCAATATGACCAGCACAACGTTTCAGCTGGGGTTAAACAAAGTGTTCGGGTACAGTGCTCTCCCTCCATCCCAGGCCTTGTTTTCTCCCTCCCTCCTGATTTTGGTGCCAAACCCCAAACCCATTATGCTGAGCTCTGGCTCCAAGAAGCACCAGCCCTGCCCCTGGGATGGGTTACGAGCTGTGGACCCACCACCCAAATGAACATTGCTGCAAATGAGAATTGGGGCTGCCTGGAAACTAATTGAGCTCTTTTCTTCTCCAGATCGTGAAGAAGGCAGAGGGATTATCGTGGTTATTTTTGTTCAGAACTACCGGGCGATGCTCAGAGAGGAGGGTGGTGACGATGGATGGGACAGGGATGGGTCTCAGGGTGTTCAGCCCACCCGTCCCAGCGCAACCCCATGGATTTGCACTTAAATCCACTCTCCCAGCACCCCGCAGACCCTAGGAAGTCCCCATAGCACCGAGGAGATGCTGGGCCCCCTCTCTCCCTATTTTGTTTTACCCCCCAGAGCCAAGCTCAGCCCGTGGCAATGCCGGCAGGCAGCAGCTGAGGATCGGGCTCCCAAACGCGGGAGTGCAAGCACCCCCCTTCCCGCCCGTCAACACAGATGGCAAAATCTAAATGTTATGATAAGGTATTTCTCCCAAATTTCCATCTTAATAGAATTACGAGCCTGTAATTACCTTACAAGCCTGAAAACCTGCCGGAATCCCAATTAGGAATCTGAGGACATAATTGGCCCCTAATTAGAAAGATTTGTCAAATGTGAGCAATTTTCTCACCTCTTCATTTTTTTTTCCTTTTCCTCTTCTTTTTCCCTGGTGAAAATACAGATATTTTCTTTTCCCCTCTGCCTCTCTCCCCATAAACAGGGCGCTGCGCTCTCCCAGCTGCACCGCGCTCCTCTGGGCTCTTGTGAAAGACGAACTCCACGGCAGGTGTTAAGCCATTCTTAAATTTCCTGGAAAAGTGCACTATTAAAATACAAAAAATTAAACAAGAGAGAGGGAGAGACCTGCAAAACTGCAGCTTTGGGGTTTCGGCTTTGCTCCCACTGCAAGGATGGGTGCTGGTGGGTGAGGCTGCTGTTGGAACAGCTTTTAGGGCAGGGAGATGTGTAAAAGGCAGCAGATTCTGGGCATGGCAAACTGGGGTACAGGGCATCACCCCATGGCTGAGATCCCCAAGTGACCAGAGGGTTTTGGGGAGCAGCCGGGCTGGGGCATGAGCACGGCGAGGTGCAGCAGGCACTGGGGCACAGCAGGAGCAGCGAAGCTTTGCAAAGTGTTGTCCCACATGGCAGCAGCACGACCAGATCCAGAGCAATTCCTCTACCAAACCAAGCAGGGAGCTTGAACGTAGTGCCCAGACTGGCACAGCCCCATGCCAGCCTGTCCCTAATGCACGTGCAAGCCCTGACCCTGCAGTGCCAGAGGAGCACACAGCAGCCAAGGTATGAAAATCCACCCAGGGAGCGAAGCCGCAGCAGCTGACGTGAGCGCGCAGCAGGTAAGCGTGCTGCAGGGAGCATCCTCAAAGCAAGTGGCCAAGCTGAACCCAGGCAGGCTTTGGGCTGAAAAAGGTCTGCTTAAGGCAAAGCGTTACTGCCCCTGCAATAACAGGCTCCCAACCACCACTGTCTGGCAGGGAGAGGTGGAGCAAGGAAGGATAATGAGAAAAACCAAGGGAATAGAGAGAGACACTAGCCAAAAAGGAAAAGCTGCCTCTTTGGGGAACATTAACCACGTGGCTGCGGGGCAGGGGGTCCCAAACCAGCACAAAGCATCAACACCACCTGTCCAACAGGACTCTTCTGGTATGGGGGCTCAGCAGCAGCAGCCACAGCAGGTTGACCCAGCAACACCAGCACAGCACTGTGTGAGGATGTCCCCAGGTGAAGGGATGTGTCACATCACCAACACCTCATCATTAACCACCCCTAACGAGCACTCAGTGCCCGCAGCACCTCTCACCCCCAGGTGTGCACGTGNCTCCTCCTCCTCTTCCTCCCACCAGAGGCTCTTTAGTTAAAAGCGACAACAGGAGGGGAGGGATTGGGGGGGGGCATAGGGGGAAGCCTGGTTTTCCTAATTAACAATTAGCACAGAGTGTGCTGCTAATTATGTGGTTCCATGTAATTAAGAAGCTAATTAGTGCAGTGTCAATTAAGATTTAATTAGTACCCTTGTCAAAAATACTTGAAAGCGCAGTTTATATGCAAGTACTTCAATATTTCAATGGTCATGATCTCCCCGGCGCAGGGAAGCAGCCTGCTTGCCAGCCCTCGTCGGAGCCTGCTAACAGCTCTCCGGAGTTTATTGATATTGTCCTTTAAACTGCTGCCGCTCGTATCCCTGTAACAGACACTTTTATTGATGCTGCAGGCAGCGGCTCCGGTGACGTGGCAGAGCTCGGCTTCCCGCGGGCTGTGCCGAAGCCCCCTCGCCTGGGCTGTGTGGTGCAGGGACCCCGCTGCCTTGGTGGCTTTCAGCATCACCAGCAGTTGGGGACACCCCTGCGCAGCTTCCTCGCCTTCCAGGAGCTCCCAGCTCCTTTTAAAGCAGGCACACAGCCCCCGCAGCTGCAGTATTTTGGGCACCCAAGTGCTTTTATTCTCATAACCATCGCTCTTATGCCTGAAGATGACGGCGACTTGCCCGTGGCCACATCTGGAAGGACCTGCGCTCCCCCACCCGCACACCGCATGTCCCCATAGGACACCTCGGAGCAGCTTTGGCCACTTCACTGAGCTCCAGACCCTCCTGCCACAAGGACGGGACAGTGAAGGGTCCCCAAAAGTCCTGGGGAGCTGAAGGTGGTGGCTGGTGATGGCAGAGCTTCACGGAGACCTGAAGGAGGGATGGGGAGATCGGGGGCAGATAATTCCCATCCCCACCACCCACAGCAGCAGCAGCTGTGCCTCTCCCCGCTGAGGGGGTCCCGGCTGCCGCCAAGGGCTGGGATCACCCAGGGATTCCTCCCGTCAGGAAGGGTGTGGGATGAGGCAGGGGGAGGAGAGGAAGAAATATGTCCAGGGCTCTCTGGGCTCCAAGAGGCACACAAACAAAAACCCACCTACAGAAACAAACCAGGGAAACTCTGCAGTTTGTAAATCATCCCTCCGCAAGCAGCTTGAAGGCTCACGAGCCCAGAAACGCAAGGAGAAGAGCCAGCTGCTCGCTATTTTTCAATTCGCGCCGTTTCAAAGGCGCGCAAGCTCGGATGTGTCATCATGGCAGCCGGGAGGGGAAACGGCTCCCAAACCTCGCAGCTGGCCTCCAGTGAGCTGCTCTGGGTCCTGTTCTCCTCTCGGCCAGCAAAACCTCGTCCTCCTTGCTGCAGGCGCTCCCCCCCCATGCATGTCCACGCTCCAAGCACACGCACACCACCGGGCTCACAAACTCTTCCGAAGCTGCGCAGCAATGCTTGCGGCTGTGCAGACAGCAAATTAAAACCTGGCTGGCTCAGAAAGCTGGTTGCTGTGTGGTTTGGGTCTTACCTACTGATTTTACACACTGTGGCAATGCCTGGCTTGGTTGTGGACCAAGGTGTTGCAGTAAGCGCTAGCCAGTCCCAAAGAGCATCCCAGCAATAGCCCAACCCATGGGAGCAGGGCACCCAACAGCCCCATCAGCCCTCCTCCAACCCCTTGCCAAATGGATATTGCCATGAAATGATAAGCTTGACCATGGACTGGAAGGTTCTGTGGTCTCAAGGAGCTTTGAGAGGGAGGTGACCCACAGAGCAAGCTGCTCAGGCAGACAAAAGCCTGCAGAACGCAGGTTTGTGCTTTTGGAAGCAAAGCCCATTCCTGCAAGTGCCAAGGTTAAGCAAAATGTCACTTGGGTTGTGGTGCTAGGTCCCAAACATACACACATGGAGCTCAACTACGGAATGACTCCTCCGAATGGCAATTCCCAAGCAGCTGCTCCTGCAGGACAGGAGAGCCTTCCCTGTGGGGCCAAGTCCCCCACGTGTCTCTGCACCAGGCAAAGGGACCGGGCTGGACCAGGGCAGACTGTGCAGAGCATTGTTAGGAGATGGGCCCCTTCCTTGCTCCACTCCTGCCCAGGTGAACACGGTTGGTTTTATACCCTGTAGAGCAACAGGAGCCAGTTTCTTGTCCCTACATGAATTGCATCTCTGTGGGAGGCTTTCGGCAGCACGTGGAAGAACCAAACAGACCCTGTGTCCCCCCATGGCTTGGAGCAGGGCTGTCCCACGCTCAGGTCCAACAGGTTGTCACCATCCCAGCACACTGCCACAGTCCCGGCGATGAGGACGGGGACACTTGAGTTTCATGACCTTGTTTTAAAGGGAAGAAGAAGAGGCAGGAGAAGGAGCAGTGCATCCGCACCCGGCCGGAGCTGCGCCCATCAAAGCCCCCAGGCAGGGGACGAGCCCAGGAAGCACGGGAGGGGCTGGGATTTTTCCCTTCTCCCTCCCCCCAGCCTCGTACATGGCTGAGCCGCCTGCTCTCCCACAACGGCTGCCAAAATACAGCGAGACAGGGTATAATTACAGACACTTACTGCGGCCATTACACCACCAGCACGGTCTGCGCAAAGTGACACACGACCCGTCAACTCCTTATTCACGCCATTAAGGGGACTCATTAGCATCTTCGCTCAGAAGCAAAATTACCCTCACTGCTCATTTCAAGATGTCATAAATTTTAATTTAGGACCCAAAGATAGCACAATGGGAGCGAGCTGGCTCTCCCGGCAGTCGCGGGCTGGCTGAGGGAGGTGGTGGTGGCGTTGTGGGGGGAGGAAGGAGGAATGAAAGGGCTGGCTTGAGAGAGGATGGTGGGGTTTTAAGGAGCAGAGATGGGGAAGGAGGGGGGAAAAGAAGAGAAGACATGCCCACGGGCCTGGCAGGTGCTTTGCCCCATTGGAGGGGATGGAACTGGCCGAGGGCTGAATGGCGCTTGGGTTTGGGTTGGGTTTTACTGGGAGGCCTTGCCCGGTAAGAGGGACATTGATCAAGGGGCTCCAGGCTTCCAGGGTGGAAAGCAGAGACCCCTGGGCAGGATGGACAGAAGCACAGGGATGCGTTGCTGTTGCATAAGAAAGCAAATCCCCTGTGAGGATGCCCTGCTAGCCCATAACGCACACCTTGTTTGGAAGCACATGAAAGGTGGATACAAAGTGCCATAACCCCATTGCCACCACTCCACGCACCACCACTCGTCAGCCGAGCTGCGAGAGGAGCGATGGGAGCACCTCCTGCCTGTGCTCAATCTGTGCAGGAGCTCAGCCCCCAAGCCCATCACCATCAGCAGCAGCAGCCCCAGGCTCTCCAGCTTCACATCCATCCCAAACTGCATCTGCTGGGCTGGGACGGCTGCAGACTGCGGCTCAGAAACATGTTAGAGCCTCCCAAGTTTTTCTTTCTTTTTCCCCTCCTCCTCTTGGAACTGTATCTGCACAGGGGACACTGGAGATCGCAGAGCAATTCTGCAGCAGCACGTCTTCCAGCCCATCTCCAAAATCCTGCCTGGATTTTGGTACCTACAAGTGCCAAGGGATGCCCCTCTGAGGGCAGCCACATGCATCCCTTCCCTCCTGCCCCTTCCCCGCAGCCATGCCAGAACGCAATTACAAACTCTTAAACTTTACCAGCTACCAGGCTCCATGATTAATGACTTTGAATGTCCACATCTTTAAAAAACAGGGGGCGAAAAAGAATTAGAAGGAAAGCAGCTCCAATTACAGGCGGCTGAGGGACTCTGGCCCACTCCTGTGCTATAAGAACATATATCCAGAAAGGTTATGTTAATTTTTAATGTACAAGACTGTAATTAATTTCTGGGGCTGGCTGGATTAGCTGAGAGTGTAAATTCCAGCCTCAGCTCGGGCTGCAGACAAACCAACCCTGCCGGGAGCAGCACTGCGCCACGGCCGCAGCTCTGGGTGGCTCCTGGGGACCTCGTGTCCCCATGCACGCACCCGCCAAGAGCCCCTTTGTGGGGCACGGAGCCGGTGGCACAAGGGACAGGGGTGCCACGTCGGGTCCAGCTGCCCCCCCGCCACGTACATCATTCGAGACTTAGTGCTGCTAAAGCATCCAAGCCCACTCTGGAAAGATAAAAATACAAAATAATTCCTCCAATGGCCTTTGGAGAGACTGCAAGGAAAGGGTCTGGACCCAGCAGGCGAGGATCATGTGGCCTGGAAATACAGTAAGTTTTTAAAGGGAAGAAAAGGCTCCATTATTCTCACATTAAACTCTCCCCGGCTCTCCCCCTCTCCCTTCCCCTCTGTCAGTCTTTCGTTCGCTCACTGACTTCCCCCAGCCTCTCCGAAGACAGATCGTTCCCTTAATCACTCTGGAAAAGAACCCCAAGCCGATATAATATTATAATTAATTAATTCACTAAAAAGGTATTAAATTTCTTTTCCCCCCTGTGGATATTATCTGAATTCATTGACCTTTAGAAAAATCACCCTCTAATTGTAACCAGGTTCAAGTGCATTTCCAGCCTGTCCCTTTTACATTAATAATATCTTCCAGGACTCTACTATGCTGCTTAAATATTGTATAAATTTCACTGCCCCCTCAAAAAAAGGAGAGAGAGAAAGGCATGAAATGAAAACTATGAGCTGATTAAACCAGCTCGGGAGCATGGGGGAAGAGGCAGAAGAACTCCATGGTGGCCAGAGAGATGAGTGAACCCAATGCGGGACCCCGCAGGGGCTCAGGACGAGGAATTACACATTTCGAGGTCCCTGTGGTCCACAGCTCCCAGCTGGGTGGCTCCCAGGCAGAGTATCCTTGGGAAAAGCAGATTGTAAAACACTTTGGGGTTCAGAGATGCAGTTTGTTGGAAGAGGGGGGACCCGGTGTGCCTGTGGTGGTAACTTTGGGGTGTTTGAGTTGCACAACTAGCACAAGAGGACTGGGGAGAGGCCTTCTCCATTTCGGGTGCCCGCTGCCCCGTGTCCTGGGTGCAGGGACAGGGCTCTGCCACTGTCTCAGTGAGACTGTGCTCGAGCAACAAGCCAGCCCGCAATTTCTCCAGCATCCAGCGCTGTAAATTCGGTGTCAGGCATGGAAAATCCAGCTGGGCTGCTGCTCCCGAGTCCACCAGGGATCCCAGGCCAACTCCTCCTCTGGCACAGGTCCCTGCCCTGCTAGGGCCAGCAGAGTGGGGCCATTTGGCTCCAGCTGAGACCCAGGAGTGCAAATTCCTGATGCTCTGCCCCTTGCCGGGGAGGGGGAGCCCAGCTCATCTCACCTAAATGCAGCACACGGGGCCAGGCATGGCCAGGGACTGGGGTTTTTGCTCCACAGGGCTCAAGCCCAGGGAATTTGCACCCCACGGGGCAGGGCTGCTCTGACATCGCTGCTCAGCACGAGCGGTGTCCTGCACCACAGCGAGCACCATGGCATCCCCACCATGTCAGCCTTTGCATTGTCAGCCAGGCTGCGGGGAAACTGAGGCACAGACACACCGTGTCCTTCCCCATGAGTTGCATTCTGCCTGCACCTTATTTTTCTCTTCCCAAAGCTTCTTCCCAGCAGAGCTCCACCCCAGCAAGCCCCTGTCCTCTGTCCTGGTTCTCCTGCCCCTTGGCTTATGGCACACGGCTGCTCCCAGCGAGGCACCAGACATCCCAGCAGTGGTTAAACCGTCTGCAAGGGCTCCCCATCCCCATAGCTTTAAAAAACTGCTGATGGAAAAACAACAGGCCAAACGCATCCAGGGAGTAACCCTTCAGAGCCAGGGACTCACCCAGGGACCAGCCTAGCCCCTTCTCTTTGGAAGCGGTTTCTGGACAAGCATCACAGGTTTTCCACTCTCCCCCTCTTTATTGCACACAAAGATTTACTTGCAAAGAGCTGCTTTGGGTTCTCGAAGCCAAGGCGGCCGTGCTGCCTGTTCCCCCACCTGAAAAAGCCATCCCTTCCTTCTGACCTCATCCCAACCGTTGCCACAACAACCCCCGGTCGACGTCACCAGCGCAGGATTAAGGCTTCAGGTGGGGAAGGAGCAGCAGGAGCAGCCGAAGTGCTCAAACCACAGAAGGAGCTCGGTGAGAGCCAGAAAGGAAATGAAGGGAGATGGGGGGGAAGGAAAACTCAGCAACAGCCCAGCAGCGAGACAGGGGATGGCTTCCAGACTGCAGGTCCGGCTGGTCCCATGCCAGGGCTGCTGCAGAGCCCCACACCCATCCCAGAGAGGCCAAGATGTGGGGTGGAGCAGGGAAAGCCCCCGAGCCCCCTCCAACTCACGTTGCAGGCTCTGCACTGCTCTTCTGCTTCCATCCTGGGGAAGGGCTGCCCTGCTCGGTGAGCATCTTGCTCCCGAGGCACTGGGCTGGGATCAGGATCAAGCCAATCTTGTGTTTTAGTAAAGTTCCCCCCCTTCAAGCAAACTTTTTGCAGAAAATTCCCTGATACTTGGAAACAGCCCACCAGCAACATTGGTGAGGGGACTTGGACACGTCTAACCAGCTGTACATGGAGGATGGTGCTGGGGAAGTCACAGGTCTCTCTGAGGAGCCTTGTTCTCAAACAAATCCCGCTCGACTGAAACCTGGCAGAGCCAAATCCCGGCCCCAGCACCTTCTGCACTGGGCAGTGCAGGGGGAAGTGGCTTCATCCTGCTGTAGCATACAGCACCAACAGCTCAGCCTTGCAGCACCGCATGGCAGAGGGTTTTATCCTGTCCTGGCTGCCCACAGAGCTGCTGCAATTCATTTTGTGGCTCAGCCCAGAGGAGGAGGGTTTTAGGCTCTCAGAAAGTTGCATTCGCAGCTTCAAGGGACTTTAAAAACTTGTCGAGGTGGTTTGTTGGCAGCACTAAGGGACCTGCAGGGAGCAGCCCTGCACAGCACCTCTGCCTGCAGGCTCTGCCCCTCCAGCCAGTTTACTTTTAACCCTCGTGGGTTCACCAAAGCCATTTCCAGGAGGGAGAGGGCAGGGAGCAGTGCCCCAGGGAGGGGATGCTGGGGCTGAGAGCACAGGTGGGAGATGCTCTCGCTTACAAGCAGGAGGGCATCAGCCCCAGCACAACGGTGCTGAGCTCTCCGGGGCCAGCAAGCCCCAGCATCTGGGGAGAGCTGTGCTCACATGGAGCAATTTCTCCATCCCAGAGCTCAAGCCCAAAGCCGTGGCAGCCCCCCAGACGTTCACTTTGCTCCTTGGCACAGGGAGCTGTTGGCAGCAGGGGTGGCACCTAGGGTGGCACGTCCCGGGCCAGGTGAGAGCAGCTGGAGGCCGTGACCAAGCAGCTGCGCCTTGTCCTGCTCCATCCCCACCCGCAGAGCATCTCGGAGGAAGAGGAGCAGATGCACTGCTGGCCCCAGGGCTTGCCCGCACAGCACCCCAGGGATGGCTCATGGGGACAGCGCGCTGGGGACACGCAGCCAGAGGTGGCACCCCTGCCCGTCTCCCCATCCCGGGGCTCCCAGGGACAGCCGGGCGCGTCCAGGGACACTTTTTGGGCTCTCGCCCCGGCCAGAGCCGGGACCTGGCGGCAGAGAGCCGGGGTTCTCCAGCGACGGTCTGGCTCTCTCTGGTGGCTGCTCAGGCCCTGTGCAGCCTTCCCGCTCCTGCCCGGCCACCGGAGCGATGTCCCTCCAGAGCCCCCAGCCCCGCGGATGCGCTCGGGTGCTCCCGAAGCTGCCCCCGGCCACCCGGGGATGAGCCCCGTGCTGAGAGCCCGTACACGCCTCGGGGACACGGCTGTCCCCAAGGGACCCACGCAATGCCTCCATGCGGTCCATGGGAAGCACAGGGGAGGCGCAGCCGCTTCCAGCACTGCTGGGGCTGTTTGTAGCCTGCCTTCCCTCCCACCCCCCAAAAACCCGGTATGGAAATGGGAATGGGAAACAGCGCAAAGCCAGCGGTACCACTGAGGAAGAGCACCATGGGGATCAAGGACATCCCCATGGGCCCTGGCGGGTGCTGAGACAGCTTCGATGATGACCCAAGTGGGCTGCACCAGGAGCAGCAGCAACCCTGCAGCCCAGCCCTACCACTGTCTGTCTGTCCATCCATCCATCCGTCCGTCCATCCATCCATCCATCCATCCATCCGTCCGTCCATCCCACCCAGCCCCACAGGAGGTCCCCACGCCCCAGCCCCACACGCAGAGCCCGGTCACAGCTCGTCACAGGCGCTGCAGCCCAGCTGGCTCCCTCCCTCCCTCCCTTTTATATCCCACTCGGAGCCCTGACACCGTTTTTTTCTGTGGGTGGCTCGCACACTGTAATTAAGAGCCCTTCTCTCCCGCCTGCCCAAGCTCCGTCTCCAGCAGCTGTTGTTTAAGCGAAGGAAACCCCCTTTCGTCCTCTCTCTCCTTTATAATTTTTTTTTTCCCTTCTGAACATAAAGGGATGACAGTGCTCCAAGCCAGGGTCTTTTGCATTTCTGAGTTGGTTCTGTTAATTGGAAGGAGGGTTAAGAATCTGCAAGGTCGTTTCAATCTACATCTGACCTTCAGAGTAATCCTCTATGCCAACACCAGAGCATGTCATTAAAATGAGGCCCTCTACCATATCCCGGCATCCCTTTATTCTCTCCTTGTGCACATTAATTGCTCATAAGTTGATTTGATCTCCCTATTCTGCAAGAAGTAAATTGCCCTCTTATTTCGCCATTTTCATCCTGTTTTCTTAATTAGGCCCTTAAAAATCTCTAGGGCCTCAGCCGGGCCGCAGGCCTCATCCTGGGAATAAATTTTGATCTCAGCCTGATAAAGAGTGAGCAAACCCAGAGATTGAACAATGTCATTCTCCCCCCTCCCTCCCCTCCGCGCTATTCTCTTGACATGAAAAGGCTATCAGTTTTTCTCTGTGTTAATATAGGAAATAATTCACACTTCAGGCGTTGTTCTCTATTTAGTGTTCACACTCCCCAGATAAATCAAATCAGGATTTTTTTTTTCAAGTGTCTGAAACCACTTACTCCTTCTCCCCGCCCCCCCCCC
>VXAA01004988.1:169930-188649 GCA_013399115.1 Anseranas semipalmata | reverse complement strand
TTCCTCCCCTTTTTCTTTTAATAAAGTTTCCAAGATTAGCCCCTGTGATTTTCCATCCTGGGAAGTCTATTTTAAGGCAGAATTTTGTTCTTTTCCCTCTATGTGTGTGTTTCACACAGCGGCCGAGGCGAGCGGAGGGGCGGCGGGGACCTGGCACGTGGCTCCACACGCATGGAGGAGCGTGGGGTGGGATGAGCTTCGCCGGGGGGCTCAGCCCCCTGCCCAGCCCACCAGCTCGCAGGGACCACTAGGGCCCTGGCGCAGCACGCACACCCCTTCTCCCAGGGTTTAATTAACCATTGGGCACTAATGGGGGGCATGCAGCTGCCCAGCTCCCCCAGGGCTGCAGGCACACGCGCGGAGGCAGTGGGACCCCTGTCCCGCCCGAGCTGGGGGTGCAGGCAGCCAGCACAGGGACTTTGTGGCACCCCAGGCAAAGCCAAGGCAGCCCCAGCAGCAAGCAGGGGGCAGAGCAGAGCAGCCCCCACGCTCAGCCCCAGCCCTGCTCCAGGGGCGACCCAACAAGCAGGAAACCCACCTGAGCTCCTGGGACAGCCCCGCCACCGCTCTCATGGGCATCAGGCACAGCCACCATGAAGCTGCCCAGCCCCAGGGACTCAGCTCCTTCCAGCTCTGGTCCCTGGGGCCTCACAACTATTTATTAATTAGGGGGGGCCAAGCCTGGTTCCCATTAAGCAATCAGCAGATGGGTCAGCACCTCAGCTGTGCCCACCACCAGAGCTCCAGACTGGCATCCCTCCTGAGAACCCCAAAGCACCCCAGGAGGGGCTGAATGAGAGCAGCACCAGTGCTCCCCCCTCTAACCAGCCTGGCCTGGGCTTTCTGCAAAAAAAAATAACACAGCAGCCCCCCCAGGCCAGCTTTGGGAGAACTGGGGATGCTGCCACAGCATCACTGGGTGCCCCACACCTCCCTCCTCCAGGAAGAGAAGAAACAGCCCACACTGCAATGCTCCGGCATGTTGTAAATAAATATATTTTAATGATTCTTCTTCCATTCCAGTTCATTCTTTTATACATTTATTTATAAAACAGTAGTAAAATTTTTTAATCAGAGCACAGTGCATTAAAAAAACAAAAACAAAAACAAACAAAACCCCCAAAAGATTAAAAAAAAATAATCCACAACTGTTTAATCACGGCCTGGGGAGATGCCCCATCTTGCACTGAGCAGTGGATGGCCGTGGGCTCCTCTGCCGCCGGTGCTAGGAACGGGGGCCCCAGCCAGCCCCACACGTGCCGTATACCAGCGGCGAGGGCCCAGCGTAACCGTCTTATGGCTACGGTAATCCCAGGTGGTTGCATACGGCCATCCCAAAGCACCCACTGGTGTCCGCAGCAGCCGCATCCACGGATCAGCCCGTGTCCGGAGATGCTCAGCGCAGCGCGTGGGGCACCACCAGGGAGGATTATTCTCTTTACAGGCACTAACGGCAGCGCACAAAGGACGCCAAGGCCTCCTGTGAACACGTGGGGTGAAACGGCCCCAAACCCACTGGCGTGGCAAGCATCCTGCCCGGCTGCCCCCTCCGCTCGCCTGCCCCCGCGGCAGCCAGCCCTGCCCAGCCCCACAGCACCACCGCCACCACCTCCTCTCTCCCTTCCCTCCTCTCCTCCCCGCTCTCTGCACTTCCCCGCACCCTCCACATCCAACGGGAACTTCTCCGGGGGACGTCGGGGCTGCCCCGTGTGCCACATCGCGATCCCACCTTGTCACGACGGAGCAAGCTCCTTCCTTCCCCGTCGTGCTTTCCCATCCCGCCCCAACCCCACGAGCCACCACATTCCCCATCCTCAGTGTGGGATGGGGTGCACATGGTGACCCCCGTCCCCTTGCAGGCTCCTGGCCGTGCAACCACGATCTCCAACATCCAACCTCCCGCAGCCCGGGGGGATAACGCTGCGCTATAACGGGGTATTGCAAAGGGGTCTCCTCTCTCCAGCCTTCCCCTGCGCTCCTCTTCGGGCTTCACAACAAATCAGTGCAGTATTTTCGCTTTGAGCAGTTCCTCCTCCTGTCCCCAGCTCCCTCCCTGCCACCAGCAGTGCTGAGAAGGCAGAAGATGACCCAGGTCCTGCAGCCCCGCGGGCGAGCTGTCGCGGCTGGGGAGCAAGCTGGCGATGGAGGGAAGAGCAACGAGCCCCACGAGGAGGCTCAGGTTCGGCAATCGGTACAAACCAGCCCCGGCCACAGCCACCGTGCCCAGGCGCAGGGCAGAAGGTCAGCTTTCAGCACACGCACAAGGAAATGGCGTAAAAGCCCTCCTGCTCCCCTGCCGAAGAGCCACGGTGCGGCCTTTCAGGGCAGAGGCACCTCCGCAGGGTGGAGGCTGATGGTCACCAGTGTCCAGGAGACAACGAGGTTTGGGGTGCTGGGTGCTGCCAGACCCCCCGAGGGGTCTCAGCAGGGGTTTGCCTGAGCTGTAGCTGAGCTGCACACCCAGACAAGCTCCGGGACACTGAAGCAACAAAACTCACAGGGACAACCCCTCCCGTGCCCCGTGAATTAACTTGCTCGTTAAGCTCCACTTCTCCCTGCTACCCAGAGAGGCGGCCGGTGCTCCGGGGCCGGGCAGCACCGCTCCTGCCTCCCCGGCACCGGCAGGGAAGGAGAAGCCCCAGCGGGGAGGTGGCACCTTGATGCAGCCGCCGATGGCATCCGTGGGGCCAAGGCCACCACGCGGGAAGACTGGGAGGGGCCGAGGGGGTAGCAAGGCAGACAAAAAGCTCTGAGCATCAGCCCCCACCTCTCCCTCCAGGGACTTGAAGGCTCCTCGCTCCGCTCTGAGCCCTGGGTAAGGAGCGCGGGCCGGGAGGGTTTTGCTGGAAGGCAAAGCAGCCGAGATCATGCTCCCTGGCTGGGAAAGCTGCAGTCAGGCCAATGCCATGGCAAGCCAAGAAGGTCGGCTCCAGCTCCGGGCAAAAAAAGCTTGCGAAAGACATGGCGGTACCCGGCGAGCCTTGAACCGAGACCCCCGTTGCATAGAGAAAATGTACTCCTACGTAGATTCAAGTGCTCGGCAGGACGGGCTCCTCCTCCGGGGAGGGGAGGAAGAGTGCCCTGTGACTTCACTAACCAAACTCGAAGGCCCAGTCCTCGCCCCCAGCATGGGCGCAGCTCCTCGTCACAGCATGTCTGCATCCTCCATGCTGAAGCTGCTCCGGCGACTGCTGGCCTTGGAGGCCTCCGGGGACATGGCTGAGAACAAGGGGTCGGAGGCCAGGGGCAGCATGGTGTCCTGCATCAGCATCAAGTCCAGCTCCTTCTTGGATAGGGAAGGGAAGGAAGCGCTGTGGCCGGGCTCCAGGCTATCCGGGAAGCCCCGGGAGCCGTCGTCGAAGCTCAGGCTGTGGGTAAAGTCCAGCTGGTGGTAGGGAGACTGCGGTGGCGGAGGCAGCGCCGGCTGTGACTCGGGGTCCGGGGGTGGCAGCAGCGGTTCCAGCGTCCCCTCATCCACGCCGGCTTCTTGCTTGACCACCTGCTGAGCCAGCTCGGCCACGTTGACGCCCGAGGGCGAGGAGGTGGGCAGCCCGTGGACACGCGCCTGCATCTCCAGCTCCTGCCAACAGAGCACGGGAGGGCTTGGTGGGGACACAGCACGCAGGGATATGGCACATGGGCATCACGGAGGTGGTAGGGAAGAAGGAAGGCACAGAAATGTCAGGGAAGAGGGAACAGAGGGACCGAGAAGCTCAAGGGGAAGGAGCCTGCTGGAAGAGGTGAAGGATGGAAGCGGTGACCCATGCAGAGCTTGGCAACGCTCGCTGCGGTGGCCTCAGCCCCACTTTCCTGGTGTTCCTGGTGAGTTGGCAGCCGTAAGAGGGAGGGGAGCCTCTGCCCGGCCGTGCTGGTGGGGCAGGAGTGAGGTGTTTTGGCGGCTGGAGCAGAGCAGAGGGAGGGAAGAGCAGAGGGAAACTCACCTGGATGCGGAGCAGCAGCTGCTTATTTGTCATCTCCAGACGCCGAGAGTGATTCTCCAGGTCTCGTGACCTCTGCAAGTCCTTCTGCATCCTCTTGATGTAGTCCACAGAAGCCTTCAGGATTGTCCCTTTGTTCCAGCGCACGTCCCTGCGGTGCAGGATGGAAAAAGAGATTGCCACCTGCACCTGCTTGCTGGCAATGCAGTCCCTCACCCTGCTCCCCCAAAAAGCCCCTCTGCACGTATCTCCTGCCACGGGGCTGAGCACGGCACGGAGCAAACCCACGAGACCTGCAGTTATCCCAGCCCTGCAGAAACCAGGGATACGTACAGGTCGTTGGCCTTGGGGATCAGCATCCCCAGCTCTTTGATGCGGTCGTTGATGTTAAACCTTCGCCGTCTCTCAACTGCAGGGCGAGAAGAGAGGGGAGCAGTGAGGAGATGGGAGGAGCAGCAGCACCTCGATGCCCTGCAGCCCTGGGCAGCCTCAGCCCCCAGCAGCCACGCTGCTGCCCCAGCTGCCGGGGCTGGGAGACGCTGTCATGCCCCTGTCGGACCCTTCAGAGTTGGGGAGCTCAGGGTGAGGAAGCAGCAGGGCACACGGCAAGCTAAGAGCTGTACAAACAGGGGAGGCAGAGCTCCTCCTGACCATTGGCACTGAGCTCAGCAGCGAGCTCTGGCCCAGCTCTGGTCCTGGTCTGGCTCCCACCCCTGGTCCAGCTCCCATCCATCGCCCCGGCAGGTCTGACCTTCCCCCAGTGCTAATGGAAACAACATTAGGGTGTCTTCTACACCACAGGCATTTTGCAGAGCTGGGAAAGAGGTGGCCATGGGGGTATTTCCCTTAGGGTGAGATGGGATGGGAAGGGGACCCAGCTGGGAGAGGGGGGGAAGGAGGATGGAGAGTGCCGGGGTTGGAGAGGGGACGCCGTGCCACCCACGGGCAGTTAGTGCCAAACTCACTCAGGTTGTGATTGTCTTTCTTCTGCCGCTCCTTTGCCAGGGCTCGGCTCTCGGCATCTGCAACGGAGACCCACAACATCACCCGGGGAGGACGAGGCTGCATCTCGCCCCATCAGCATCCCCCAGCGCCATCCTTGCCACCCGTGGGGACAGGGCAGCCCCAGCCAGTCCCGGTCCTCACTGTCACCGCGGGCTCCAGCCATGCTCTGGGGCTGGGGACGTACCTGTCAGCTCTCTCTTCTGGGTGAGGTCGGCAGGACAGGAGCTGCTGGTGACGCCGACGAGAGAGGCGGTCACCTGGGGGTCGCCGCTATACACATTCATGTGACTGCTGGACATGGGCAGCTGAAAACCAAAGGGACAGGCGGGTTAGCTCCATCTGGGGCCGGGAGAGAGGCTCGGCTGTGGGATCGGGGTTCAAGCCCAGCTCCTCGGCCTCTGGGATGCGAGTGCGCAGACCGGGCAGGTATAATTGTCTTCCTGGGCCCTTAAAATAGCTATAATCAGAGCAGCAAAGAAAACAGGACTTCAAAGGGCGCAGTTGATCCCCTCCCACGGCCAGCATCTAAAATAGGGCAGATGAATCACATCCGAGAAGGGCCTGGCAGGATGAATCCCACTGCAAGGTCCAAGCCACCATACGGACCGGACCCAACGCCTTGGGAGACGGCGCTGCAGCGAGCGAGCTGCTGGCCGGGGAGCCTCTCCCAGCACCAGTGTCCCCCCATGCTGCGGCTGAGGCTCGATCGCTCCCGTGCCCCTCTCCCGTCTCTCCAGCATTTTATAAGGGCTCCGGACTATCATTAAAGAGGAAAAGAAGCTGAAGAACTGGCTTTTGCAGTTGCAGAAGGGAGATTTTGCTGCCTCCATTCCCCAGCCCCAGGTCGGCAGGGCCACCCTGCTGTTCCCCATGCCTTGCTTGGGTCCAAGCCGGCTCTGCCTGCTGTTGTCCCCCCTGCCCAGGTGGCACGATGGCTCTCGGGGCCACATGGCGGAGCACAGCGGAGGGAAGCCGGGCTGGTTTGTGCACACACCATAACGTGTGATTTCCCACTGGTATGGGGCCAGCCAAGAGCTTCAGCACTGCTGCAGGGCCGTGGCAGAAGGACGGGTCACCTCTGTGCCACCCTGGTCCATGGCAAGCCCCCCCAGGCCACCCTCCCTCTTGCAGCCCATGGTCTGATCCAGCAGAGACTCACCGTGTTGGGCATGTGGACTTCAGGGTTCATATAACCCAAAACGTCATCCAGGCGCATGATGTCATCGATGACCTCATCAAACTGAAAGGGAAAGGTGTATGGTGTCACTGGGTTTCTTTGCCCTTTCCAGGACCTGCCAAGTGTCGTTGTGCCCCCCAGCAGCCTGGCGGCACCTCCTCACCTCCCTCTCAGGGTTAGAGCCGATGTTGAGCATGGCCATGGGGCTGTTGGGCGCACTGTTGCCCGTCGAGGAGGACATGACGTGGCCGGGCCGGACACCGGGGGATGCAGCCGGAGGTGGCTTTGGAGAGTGGCTGGCAGGGCTGACGTGAGCAGCAAACTTGTTCCCGTAGGTCTCGGAGAGATAAGCCTGAACCTTCTTGTCCCGCGACTTCTGCAGGTGGTAGGTGGTGGGGTTCTCCAGGTAGGACTGGACCTGCATGGAGACAACCCGTCAGGGCCCCCGCACTGCCAAGGGGTCTCCCCCATCCCACCCGCTGGCACCATACCTTGAGGACCTCTCCGGGCACGGGCGGTGGGGACTGGTAGTGGACGGGGGTGTTGATGGCTGGGCTGGAGGCCACCGGCATCCGCTGCTGCTGCATGTAGTTCATCATCATCTGCTGCTGCATGCGCTCCCTCTCGGCCTCCTGCTGCGCTTGCTGCTTCATCAGCTCCATCCGCAGCCCGATGCGGGACGCCATGGTGCACCGGGGGGGTGGGACACAGGCACCCACCAGGCACGGAGGTGACCCTAGGAGAAGAATGCTGCACATCAGGAACAGCCTGCTTCGCAGCAGGGAAACTGAGGCACGGGGAGGGAGCAGACATGCCTGATGTCCTGGAGCACCAGTGCTATGTCTGAGCTGCAGGACTGATCTGCACCTTCACTATATCAGGGCAACAACCCTGCTGCAAAGCCTTTGCTCAAACTTGGGCGCTGCCATCACGGAGCCGCACATCGAGCGTCGCGCAGGGGCAGCTGGGCTCTGCCCAAACGCGGCTGAGTAAGACGGGACAACCGCCCTAATGACAGACGGACGGGTCTGCCCGCAGCTCCCGGACAGCACTGCTCTCCCTGGGGACAAGGGAAGGAGGGGACAGGGCACACTGGGACTCGGGGGACACGCTGGGGGAGATGGGGAAGGCACGGAGCACGGTTGGGACCGCGTGCCCAGCAAGTGCAGACTCACGTCTCGGCGGAGCTTGCTCTGGAGCCACCAACTCCCAAAATACGGGCGCAAAGCAAGAGCAAAAAGCCAGACACCAGGAGCAGCCCGAAAGAGAAAGAGAAGGCAAGGGAAGACGGGGAAGAAAAGGCAGCCCCGTGCCAGGCGCCGCGGGCGGGCTGCGACCAAACCTCCGCTCCGGCACGGGCGAACAACGCGGCTTTGTGCAGGGCCGGCACGCGAGTGCGGCGGCGGGGAGAGGCGTGCGCGGCCCCACACCACACAGAGCAGCCCTTGTTCGCCCGTACAAAGGGGACGGTGGCCCGAGGAGGGCAGGGGAGGCTGCTGGGACAAGGGGACAGCCATAGGGCCAGGGGATGGCTGCAAGAGCAGGGGTGTGAAGCCTGGGGATGTGCCGGGAACCCCAGAGCTGGTTTGCCACGTGGGGCTGGGATGGGGATGCGGGAGCCACTGTGCAGGACCAGGGCTCTGCAAAGTCCCTGTTCCCTCTCTCAGGGCAGCCCCAGTCCTGGGGCACGCGAGGCAAAGCAGCCATTGCAAGCCGAGCACCTGGGGTTTGCTCTGCAGCAGCACAACCAGACAAATCTGGAGGGCTTTGCTATTTAAATACAATGCGTGATTGCAGACAAAGGGGACATGGTGGATACAACACACCGGGGTTTCAGCGAGGCATCTGATACACAGTGCCACGCGATATCCTAAGGGGGAAATTAAATCAAGCCAGCATGGACAGAAATACGATTACATGGATCAAGAGCCAGCTATTGAACAGCAAGAGGAAGGTAATTAATTAGACATGGTGGCCCATCTGAAGGGGGATGGGAGAAGAGGAGCCTGGGACAGTTATCAACCAGAGCCTCGTTAGCATGGCTGTCGCAGCCGGCCTTGGAGGAGAGCGCAGAGGGCGCAGGAGGATGCTGGAGATGAGCAACAGCAGAGTCCCGTAAAGGCCGGTGGGACCCAGGGGAGATGCCAGGGGATGGCCTGCAATGACTAAAACAAGGCTGAAGGGGGATAAATCACAGCTTATGCACGTGGGGGATGTACTGACCCCAAGTACCGAGCGCAGGAGGAGAGGAAAAGCCTCCAGGAGCAGCCAGGACATCTGATGAGCCATCCCGGTGCAGTGGGACAGAGTGTGCTCTGCACATCAAGCCCACGCTGCTGCCCGGGGCACAGCAAGGCACAGCTGGAGGGGGAGAAGCATCTGGCCCCAGAGAACGAGGCTTTCTGGGGTGCTTCCAGCTCAAGGGGACGGCAGGAAGAGATTTCAAGCCGCGCGTGGGAACCTTTGGGAGCACCCCCCCTGTTTCCAAGCAAGCAGCCCCATGCAGCCCCACAAACCGCCCAGCCGCGTCCCGCTGGGGCTGCACGGCTGGGCTGGATGGGTGCAGGGTGAGGACACGGAGGGGAGCAGCAGGAAGCCAAAACACCAGGGACCGGCACCTCTGGCACTGGGGAAACCCGGTTTGGAGGGCGAGGACGGGGCCGCCTCGCTGCAGGGCCGGGGGGTTTGGGGCTCCCAGGGGCACTTCTCAGAAGGGTGGGCGTCACGCAAAGCGTGCTGGAGCGTAGCCGCCCACGGCTCGGCACCTGCTCATCCCCACCATTCCCGGCCCCCCAGCCCTGCCTGGCTGCAGGACCCCCTCCCAGCTGCCCCTGTATGGGAAATGGGGGTGGGGGGAGCAGAAAACGCTGCTTTTCCCCCCCTGGGAAACCCCTGCTCACACCCACGGAGAAGGGGCACTGCTGAGGGTGGGATGGGGAAGGGTGGTCAGAGCAGGGCCCAGCCTCGAGCGAGTGATAAGCAGAGGGGGAAATTAGGTCAGGTTTAAAATAACCCACTTGGTTCTGCTTGGCTGCACCCCCCAGAGCGCCCAGCAGCTTCTGCTTTCACTCTGACTCAGCCCCCACGGGGAGCCCGGGGGCAGGAGGGAGACAGCCGGGGTGGGACAGGGAGCGGGGCGGCACCGCGGAGCCGGCACCCATCCAGGCACCACCCCCGGGGCACACATCCTGCCCCAGGGACACATCCTGCATCTCTTGGGTGGACAGGACCACATCCGGGATTCCTGTTATTCCTGGGAAGGCGAAAGGTGTTTGCATCCAGGAAAAAGCACATCCAGTGGCTCTCCCGCTGTCCCAGCCCAGACCAGGTCCCTGCCTGGAGGGGACCCCGAGGTGGGGAGCGTGAGGATCCGTCCCCTTTCCCCCCCTGCCCCATACACGGAATCTGGCTCGGAGAGGGCGCCTGGCCCCAGGCGGCGCGGAGGCCAGGGCGTGCTCGGGCATTGGGTTACCCAGTGGGTGCTGCCAGGGCACCTGCTCGGGACAACGTCCCCATCGGTCACTGGGCGGGAAGAGCGGAGCTGGGGACGGAGGAAGGTGGGAGGCAGAGGCGATGGGGCAGCGGGAAGGGGACAGAGAGGGAAATGAGCCACAGGGAGAAGGCAGGAGGGAGACAGGGAAAGAGCCCGGGGGAGCCCGAGCTGCCCTGCGAGGCGCACGGACGATGGCACAGATTTCCCAAAGGAAACAGAACCCGCGCTGCGAGTGCTGGAAACCCTGCAGACCTGCCCCTGCCTCCTCGAGGGAAAAAGCAAATGCCCACATCTCTGCAGTCAGAGCAGTGTCTAAAGCTGCCTAAAGTCAGAGCAGCTTTTAGAGTAAAAAACTCCTTGCATAAGCAGAGATCACTGGGTTTCAGGACAGCGTCCCTCCCAGCCGCATGCAGCAGGGTGAGCGCCGGCAACGCTCAGCCCTCGCCCCCCAAACGCGCTGCTGCAACGACGTGTGAGGCCGGAGCCAAGGAATTAATCTCCCTTCAAAATATCTCCAGTGCTACTTAGCGGCACGGTTATTTCTGGACCTTTCTTGCTTTTCCTCTGGGGGTACTATTTCATCAGGCGGCTCCTCCCTCGCCCCGGCAGCGCTCAGGAATAACCACAGCCAGAGCTGCCCCGGTGGCACCGACCCCAGCGCTGCTCCACGGGACTTTGCACAGCCCCAGAGCTGCCCTTTGGCCCCGCAAAGGGACAGACGCGTCCCCAGAGCTGCTCACACAGCAGGGGTGGCAGCCAAGGGCACCCCACTCCCGTTGCCGCGCTGCTGTCCCCGTCCCCCCCCAACACCCCATCGCCTCGCCCCCAAGCGCACCTCTGGGCCCAGATGTGGCGGGAAGGCAAAGCAAAGAAACTAAGAAACTGGGGGTAAAAATAAAACCTGCCATAAGCCAGTTCCCAGATATAGCCCCAGCGGGATCGCGTTACCCTCCCGGGAAAGCGGCACCCGCACTGCCAGCAACATCAACACAGCAAGAGCACCACCTCCTCCCGCTCCGCTCACAGCAGAAAACTGGAAGGAGAAGAGGGAGCGATGCCCCAGGGCTTCATCGCATTTGCCCAAGAGATGGAGTTGAGAACCCCATCCCATCGCAGCGCCCCAGGCCGCTGCGGGTAGGGGAGCCCGGCGCGCAGGGAAGCTCCGCGGCCCGGTGCTGCCCCTTGCACGCATGTGTTTTCCAGTCGATCGTGGGCATTTATGAATGGAAAAATCAATCGGCAGCTTGAGCCTGCCCCGGCCCTGGGGAGTCGGGGCAGAGGCTGTGCCACCCCCCCCGGCCCTGTGCTGCTTCATTGACAAACATGAAGGCTGAGAAAAGGAAACGGAGAAGAAAGAAGTGAAAACAGCTCCACTTCTTGGTACCAGCAGCGAGCGCCCGCCGAGCCTTCCTTCCTGGTTTTTCTTTTTCAAATGCAGTGGGTGGGGGGGAGACGCGGGGGCAGCAAGCGAGGACACCCCACGCGCCCCAGCGAAGCACCCGCGGCCGTTCTGGGAAGGCGGCAGCCGCCTGGGCACAGGGCAGCCCCCGGCCTGGCCAGGACACGCGGCGGCGGCAGCGATGCTCGGTCCACACTGAAATTTGCTCCGACGGCACCAGGCGCCTCCTGCTCCCACCCTGCGGCTCCGCTTCGGTCTGGTTCTGGGCGCAAAGCGGCAATAAAGGCACCCAGCTGTCCCTGCCGTCACTGGGGCACCCATAAAGCCACCCCGTGGGGTGCCCACAGCAAAGCCACCCCGCTGCGCCGGGGACAGGCGGGAAGGGGGACACAACGTTACCTGGGCAGGGGGTGACAAGAGGGGGTCTCCGGGCGCTGGGGCCAGCCGGTCGCAGCTCCTCCGCGCTCCTCGCCGCCCTGCCCGTCTCCTGCGCCGGCCCCGCGTTTCCTCATTTTTAGGACCCTGCTTTTAATGCGACAGCAGCCGCAGCGGGCGCGGGCGGAGGAAGTTGCAAAAAAGCCTCCCAACCTGCTCGTTCTTCTCGCTGCAGCACGGGAGTCAGCAATTGAGCTGGGGAAGAGCAGGACAAAAATAGATGCAGCCACCGCCACCCGCTGCTGGGCTCTCTGGGGTGCCAGAGCCCAGGCCGGGTCTGCCCCATCGCATCCCCTCGGGGTCACCAGGAAAGGGAAGAGCAGCCGCAGAGCTGCCACCAGTGACATCCCTTCCTGCAAGTACTGATGGAGGGACAGACGCTGTCCCTTGTCCCTCCAAGGGACGTGGCACGCTGGGGATCCCTCTCCCTTCGTGTGCCCAGAGCAGGAACAGTGCAAGCACCAGCGTTATACAGCCGGATCCGGCCCCGCATGGGACAAGCAGTGCTTGCTGGCAGCACACGGGGTCCCTCTGGCACCCATGGCCGGTCCCCACCGCTGGTGATGGGGATGCCAGTGCCAGCTGCCACCAGCCAGGACAGCAGCGACAAGGTTGGGGGACAACAAGGATGCCTGTGTGATGCCCTACGCTACTGGCACCGTGCTGGGGACCCTGCGTGCACCCTCCTTGTGCAAAGCCTCCTTGCACCATCTCCCCTTTGCGTCTGCACTGGGAGCACCCGCAGGGCTGGGGTCCCACCACAGAGGCAGCTGTATCCCCGTCTTCAGCTCCTGCATCCTCCCTGCCGGACGATGCTCACACCTTTCCCCGCGGTCCCACGGCTGAGCCCCTGGGGAAGCCCCCCCATGCTGGGCGGGCGAGCCGCCGCCGTGCCACCCCGCCAGCAACGCAGGCTGGCACCCACCCGCTGCCGCACAGCTGGGACCGGCCCCGCAGCCTCCCCTCGCTGCACTCGCCCCGACTTGGCAGGGCAGCCACTGGGGTGATTTATGCCGTGCCAGCGTACCCGCGGTGTCAGGGGTCGGGTGACGCTGGCACCCAGTGGGAGGAAGGACGGGGTCCTGCATCTTCATCGGCACGCGGAGGAGCGCGTTGCTGCGGCGCGCGGCTCCTTTTTGCACACAGGGCAGCCTGCGTCCCGGGGCAGGGGGACAGGGCCCGACCTGGGGTACAAGGAAGGAACTCCTCACCATGAGGGTGGCCAAACCCTGGCAGTGGGACGCTCTCCAACCTTGGAGACACCCAACGCTCAAACCAGGCTGAGCCCTGAGCATCCTGATCCAACGCCAACGTTGGCTCCGCTTGGGGCTGCAGCAGAGGCTCCCGAGGTCCCATCCAGCCCATGCGCCTCGAGGATGAGGACGGGGAGGTGGGAATTAGGGGGCAGCCCCGCTTCCAAGCCCAGAGAGCAGTGGTGCCCTCAGAGAGGGAGCAGGCAGCTGGACAGACGGAGCCAACCCAGCCTGAGGCACCTTCCCTGCACCACGAGCACGCAGCCCTGAAAGGGAGAAGAAGGAGGCGGGGGGGCTTGGCACATCCCGGCAGGAGTCAGTTGACAACGCCAGCGAGCGACTGAGTCACCGGCACTGTTTTTAGCCCCGGCATTTCAGAAACGTGGACCACGGCGTTGTTAACAGGCGCTTGGGTCAGAGGCCAAATGTTTTCCCTTCCATGCGTTAAATGCTGCTCTTGGAAGCGGCCCAGATATTTAGCACAGTGAAAACATTAACGCTGTGTACGGGCAGCGAGCTGCGGATGGCAGCAGGACCCCAGGAGAACCAGGGAACCCTGCCCCGCTGGGGAGGTGTCGGGACCCAAAAAGCATCGGTGCCCGGGCACCGAGAGCTGCCCTGAGCCAGGGCTGAGTGTCCCTTGTCACAGCGTCACCCCTGGAGCAGCATAACCGGGGTCAGCCCCTGGTTCTGGAGGCACCAAGGACATCCACGGGAACCAAGCTCCCACCTGCGCATGGCCACCTTTATGGGGTTAATAATATAAAGCCTTGCTCCAACACCTCTCCTTCACCCCAAGAAGCCCGACGTGGCACAGGGACGGCCAATGGTACCCGCGGTGCCACCCCTGCGGGCCCGGCAAGCGGAGGCTGGGACCTCGCCACGGCGGGGCCAGACCCTGCCTCCGCAGAGGCTCCGAAATGGAGCAAAAGCCTTTCCCGCGGGAAAGCGGCCAGTGCTGCGCAGCGGCCCTGATTGAAACATCACTGTCCGACTGGCCACCGGGGCAACTCACAGCCCACGAGCACAAACAGCCGAAGCCGACAAGTTCCCGCCCTCCCCTCCTGCTCCCCTCCCGGAGAGGGAGGCAATTAAAAATAAAAGTGTTAACAGGCAGAGGACGTTCCTGGGGCGAGGACGAGCCAACGGCAGCGCAGGGGTCGGGAAACGCGGCGGCCCAGCACCACCCCAGGCTGAGTGATTAATCAGCCCCGGATCATGTCAGCCTTTCAGCGGGGAGCAGAAGAGCAGAGTGACCTTGGGGAGGCCACGGCCGCGCTGGCGGGGAAGGACGCACAGCCTCGCCATCCCACTCGCCTCGGCAAAGGGAGGGAGCTGGCAGTGGGAGAGCAAACCCCATCCTGCTGCACCCTGGGGTGACTCCACACAACCTGTGTGTTGTTTCTTTTTTTTTTTTTTTTAAATGCATAAATAAGCAATAAGGGAAACTGGAAGTACACCACTCTCCCCAGTTCCCCAGCTCGGGGTGCAAGCAGGGGAGACGCGATGCAACGCACCATGGTGCTTAGAGGCACCACCTCCCCAAAATCCCGCAAGCCCCCTGGAAAGTGGGGATGCTCAGCCAAACCAAGCCCCCGAGCCCATCGCCACGCGGAGGCCGAGCCGCGGGTGCTGCCAGCGCCGCCCCCAGCCCTCCTCCCCCCCGGCTCCGAGCACGGCCGCGCTGCAGCAAGGAGGTAATATTTATAAATACGCAGCGTCCCGCCTCGAGCCGCGGCCAGGAGCCTTCTCAGAAGGTGGATTTCATGTAACCGTACCGCGGCCGGCAGCCCCGGCCCCACGGCCGCCCCGGCCCCAGGAGCTGCAGCTGTTCCCCGGCCCCGTTAATAAACAAGTCGGGGACAGCCTGTGACTTGTCCTCCCCACCAGCCCTGGAGCTGGGGAGCACCCGGCTGTGGCAGCTTACCCGCAGCGGGGACACTTCTCCTCTCCGCGACGCTTACGTGCTCCGCGAAGGTCAAACGCGGACGTCGGGAGCCCCCGGTGCAAAGCCAGTCCCAGCCCCGGAGCGATGCCGCTGCATGTGGCCGGGAGCGTTTCCCCCGCTGCTCAGGTCCCACGCCACGCGTTACGCCTGTTTGACCACGAAGGAGCCGAGAGGTTTTGCCCAAGCGGGCTGGGCTTTATCCGGGCGAGATCTTCGCCTGGAGCGGGGCGCAAAGGGCACCAAGCCCCCCGCCCGGGGACATGCTGCAGCCGCGGCAGGGAAGCAGAGCTGGCCCCGGAGGAGCTGCTGCGGCGCTGGGGCTGCGACAGGCACCGAACCTGCTGCAGATAAGGCGGGAGCTGCTGCCAGCGATGAGCCCGCTGGCACCCAACCTGACCCTCCGCCCGCGAGCCGGGAAACGCAGCCCCCGCTCTGCCCAACCAACCCGGCTGGACCCCCCTGGTGCAAAAGCTCCCCAGCACCCTCCTCACCCCCATCCTTTCCTCCTAAAACCTCCCCGCCCCACGCAATTCCTCCAAATAGGACCGGGTGAAAGCCAGAGCTGCCACCATCGCTTGGGGACATGCCTGTCCCCAAGCACACGCTGCCAGCCAGGGTGGGGGGACATCGGTGACAGCGAGCGGCCGCCCGCCCCAGCCCGGATCCTGCACCGGGGACCCCTGTGCTGGCTCCCACCGCCGCAGGTGGGCTCGCCCCACCGAGCAGGCAAAGGCGCCCAGGTCGGGTGCCCTCGCATCCCTGCGAATTTTGGCACCTGGGCGCCAGCACAGCAGCTGCACAAACCACGCTCGAGGTTCGGCCACGCGCTGAAAGGAGAATTTACAACCGACGAGGAGTCCCCTGCTACAACAGGCTGGAGGAGAGGAGGCTGAGCAGGGAGGAGCGGTGGGAAACCAGGGCAGGCTCAGGATGGAAAACGCTTCTTTACATACGGCGCTGCCTTCAGCTTCACAACTGTTTATACAAGAAGTAAATCACTTTCATTAATTGCATGCATGTACAGCAAGGAAAAAGAGCAATTTAACCGCCAGGGAAAGACATTGCCTGGGCGTTTCAGGTTTATCCAGTGAGAAAGTTGCACTGATTTAACTAAAGGAGAGGATTTAAGCAGACTGCAGGGTGTAGGGAGTTAGCCCGGAGATAAAGGCGCTTGTAAAAAAGGCGGCATAACCCTCATAGCAGTTCTTAGCGGAGGAGCCTCGAGTGACATAAGGTGGCACAGAGAAGGCTGTAGGGACAGAGGCACGGGTGGGCAAGGGACCCTGGCCACCCTGGTCTTGTCCTTCCCGCCTCCAGGCTCCTCCATCCCCAGCACCCAGACGGATCAAACCCAAGCCACCCCATCCAGGCAGAGCCCGGGGGCAGGCAGGCAGGACGAGCTCAGCCCCCACCCCATCACACCCACCTTCCCAAAACGCCTCCAGGGACAGCGCATCCCCCATTCCCCAGCCGGCCAAAGCGCTTCGCCTCCATCTGACCGTCCTCAGGCACCCCGTGGGGTCCCAGTGGCCAGGATCCGTCCCCCCTGCCATCACCCCTGGCTGCACCCCGGGGCCGTGCTGCTTCTCACCAGGCGCTTCCAGGCTCGCACCGTGCAGCTCAGGGCTCGGCCCTCGCGCACTCTCTTCTTCCACCCGCAGGGAAATCGTGTGGTTTGGTTGTGTGTTTTTTTTTTTCCTCTCTCTTTCTCTCTTCTTTGTAATTTAATATTTATAGCTTTGCTCCGCTGCCTGTTTGTTCAGCACAAAGTGAGGTGGAAGAGGTTTGTAGAGCGGGCTGGCTCCTGCACAAGTGGTGGTGCAGGCGTCGGGGGCAGCTCCGCGCTCATCCTTTGAGTTTTTCTTAGCGATTCACATCGCCTCCACCTTACTCGGGTCTCACCAGAGAGGGAGGAGCAGGAACCGGAGTTTGTTCTGGATCCCCAGCGGCTGCTGGAGCCTGGGGCTCGGCCTCCTGTTTCTCAAGGCTGGGCTGCTCCGTGCCCGCCGGGCAGGGAGCTCGAGCCGCTGCTCGCTTACGGTGCCACGAACCACCCAGCGCTGGCTCACGCAGCCGGGAAGTGCCTTGTAAAATCTCCAAAGCAAACAGGGAAGCCGTCAAGACTCGGCCACCGCGGGTCAGCATCGGAGCCTGCGGCCACCGGGGCTCCCCAGGGGACGATGCGCACATGGGGACGTGGATGCACACGCTGAGCTGACCCTGGCAAGTGGCCGTCCCCGGCCCCTTTCCTCTTGGACCAATGTGCGTGATAACCAGGCAGTAGCCACAGGGCTTCGTTTCAGGGGGTGCTGCTCGAGGTGCCCCCAAAACCAAGCCACCAACTCCAAGCGGCCCTGGGGGCAGAGCCCACGTTGGCAGCACCGCACCAGAGCCACCAGCCAAGCGGCCACCACGCTACCGGTCACTCGCCTCCCGCAAAGGAATAAGCTGCCGAAATACAGGGACTGGGGGAGGCCGTGGTGGGAACTGGCTGCAGAGGGGATGGAGAAGGCGGCTGTGCCGTGCCCGGTGCCAGGAAAACTCCTCCTGTCCCATCCACTGGCCCACCAGGAAAGGATGGAGAAACGCGGCCATGATCCGTGCCGTCACCACACCAGGCCCCCAGGGCACCCCAAAATGCAGGGAGGGGGCTGCAGGGGGCTGGGCGGGCATCGCTGCCCTTGATGCCTCTGCTTTACCGGGGGGAGCAGCCCCCACCGTGCCCTCCCCAGCCCCGGTTCCCTCCAGCCGCTGCCTCTCCCCCAGGTCTTCCATTTCCCAAGCTCTGGAAACGCCCCCCCAGCCCCAACGCTCCATCGCTTCGAGAGCGTCACCAGAAAAGCGCCAAAACGCGGAAACCTCGGCACGGCAAAGGCGGGGGCTGCGTGCACACGTGCCGTCAGCTCGCCACCGAGGAGCGCGGAAAAAAAAGAACGAGCTGGAAGGGCGGCCGCGCTCCCAAACGCCCGGATGCCGGAGTCACCCCGCTGCGCCCAGCCCCACCCCGAGCGGTTTCCTACTGATAAGGGCGGGGGGCGAAGCCAGCATCCCTCCGAAAACACGCCGTCCCCTCTGCGCCGCAGGGGCAGCACGTGCCGCTCGCCACCTCCCATCGGCACCGCTGGCGAGCGCACACAGCTGGCGCTTTCCAAGCCCCCCATCGTTGTCCCCCCCCCGGCAGGGTTCCCCACCACCACCCCAGGAAGGTTCAGCGCGGGCTCAGCCGCCCCCAGCACCCGGGGAGAAGCCGGGAGCCGTGCGGCCCCGCTCCCTCCTCCGGAGCAGCCGTGCGTGAAGCCGAGTAAATACAGCAGGGGAAGGTAAAAGGGGGGGGAAATCCCCCAAGCCCCACACCTCCGCCGTCTGCTCGGCTCTCTACCGTTATATAAAAAATAAATAAAACCCTCGCAAACTCCCCCTGTGCCTCAAGGGCAGGGAACGCCGCAGAAGCGCTGCAATTCCTGGAAACAGGCCCTGCTTCTCCGCGGACTTGCACGGGCTTATTTATTTATCTGCGGAGAGCACAACAATAACCACCATATTTTCTCTCTTTTTCTTTTTCTTTTTTTTTTTAAAAGGAAATTTCCCCATCATCTGACTCACCGAGGCTTTAGAGGACACGGGCATGAGGGCTGTCGTAATCTTTCCTGCTTCGCAATTAATTCGCCAATATAATTAAGGGGCGGCTGGAGGTTACAAGCAGCCCCTGTGCCCCCCTCCGAAGCGCAAGCTGCAGCCTCCGCACCGCCAGCTCCGCTTCCTGGTCCCCGAAAAGTTACCCGCGGAGGGGGGGGAGGACACCTCTTGCAGATCTCGAAGTGGCCTCGCTGCGACCCAGGGGGGGCCTACCCTCTGCCCCCCCAGCCGGGAGGGATTCGCCCCTGCCCTGGGCTGCACCAAGCCCCGAGCAAACCCGTCCTGGCGTGGGCAGCGAGGGCTGAGCATCCGTGCCTCAGTTTCCCCATGTGAGAGGCCTCCCCCCCCAGCTCTCAAACCCCAAAGCAGCAGTGCAGCCCCGCTGGAGCCTTATGGAAACGGGGGCTGCTCGGGTGTCCCCCCTCCCGCTGGGGG
>VXAA01004988.1:137873-169553 GCA_013399115.1 Anseranas semipalmata | reverse complement strand
CCGCAGCACGCCGGGAGCTGTAGTCCGGCTCGGGGCAGGGCTGCCCGCGCCTGCCGGGACTTGTAGTCCCTGCCTCGGCCCCAGCGGCGGCTTGGGCTGGCGGTTTGCTCCCGNATTGTTAATTTCCTCCCACCAGGGTTGTGCAGCTCCGTGTGCACAGGGGTCGTGCAGCTGCTCGCACCGGGATTGTTAATTTCCTCGCACCGGGGTCGTGCAGCTCCTTGCAGCAGGATTGTTAATTTCCTCCCACCAGGGTTGTGCAGCTCCGTGTGCACAGGGGTCGTGCAGCTGCTCGCACCGGGATTGTTAATTTCCTCGCACCGGGGTCGTGCAGCTCCTTGCAGCAGGATTGTTAATTTCCTCCCACCAGGGTTGTGCAGCTCCGTGTGCACAGGGGTCGTGCAGCTGCTCGCACCGGGATTGTTAATTTCCTCGCACCGGGGTCGTGCAGCTCCTTGCAGCAGGATTGTTAATTTCCTCCCACCAGGGTTGTGCAGCTCCGTGTGCACAGGGGTCGTGCAGCTGCTCGCACCGGGATTGTTAATTTCCTCGCACCGGGGTCGTGCAGCTCCTTGCAGCAGGATTGTTAATTTCCTCGCACCAGGGTTGTGCAGCTCCTTGCAGCATGGTTGTGCAGCCCACTGCACCAGGGTTGTGCAGCTCCTCGCACCAGGATTGTTAATTTCCTCGCACCAGGGTTGTGCAGCTCCTTGCAGCATGGTTGTGCAGCTCCTTGCACCAGTGCCAGAGGCTTGTTGGGGACGCAGAGGATTAGCAGCGACCTAGAGGCACAAAGGGTGGGGGGGAGAAATTGCAGCGTGTCCCTGCTTGAGGCACGGGGGGCTTTGGCACCCTCCGGCCGGGGCCCTCAGGGGGAAGGTGCGCGAGGTGTGCAGAGCTTTAGTGCAAGATGAGCCCTGCAAGGGAGCAGGGCCTGCGGGGGGGAGGGCAGTGGCGGGCACCCCGCATGGCTGATGCGACCCTTCAGTGCTGCATCTCCCGTGCATCCCTTGCACAGAGGCTCTGGCCTCTCCCAAGCCGTGGCATGAGCCACTGGGGTCCAATCCAGGCACCCAGTGCCGACCCAGCGCGTCTGCTGCAAGCTCTGGCCACTGCATCCAGCGGCTCCTCTTGGGGGGCATCCAAACAGCTCATAAAAAAACCAGCGGCGAGGCCAGCAGCAGTACCCTGAGTCTGCAGCACTCAGATCTGCCCTATAACCATCAGACTCAGCTTCATCCAAGAGAAATCAAATTGGGGTAGGAACATGCTTGCTTCCTGCCCTCGTCTTCCAACATCAGCCAGCAACAAGAGTGCAAAGGTCAGCCCCGTGTTCCGCAGCATCCCAGCGCCGTGTGAGCGGGATGGGAGCAAAGCCACCAGGCCAGCAAAGCGTCGAGCAGGCAGCACGGACAGGAGGCGGCAGTCCCAAAACACCAGAGCTCGGGGAAGGAAGGAAGCTTTAACACTTACATCCAGGCAGTTCGTCAGCAGTTGTGCAGCTGGTATTTCCTGCCCGGGTCCACTTTGAGGTGCTTCGGGACCCCCTCCAGCACCCTGCTCTCTCCCATCACCTCCCGCACAGACCTGCCCTTCCTCAGGGGGATCCTGCAGGGGATGGAGATGGCAGCAAGATGTGGAGCAGCCCTGTCCACTCGTCCCCGTCCCTGTGCTGTCCCCACAGGCTCACCTCACCTTCCCCTCCACGAGCTGCAGGCAGAGCAGGGCCAGCACCAACTGCATGGCTGCGGTGACGGCGGCTCCACTGCATCCATATGTACCCGGGGAGCCGCTTCCCTCGGTGGCTGCGCCCACCCAGTGCCAGCATTTTCCATGTATGTTTGCCACCTTACTCAGGTGCCTGGGTGCCAACAGGCTGGCCAGTACCTTTGATACTGAAACCAAATACGTGACATCTGATAAGAAGCATGATTGTGTTGTTATCCGGAAGCTAAAGTATTTTCTTTTTCCACTGGGTTAGTCTTCCCAGAAAACAAAGGCAATGCATGCCTTTATATCAAATGGAGACTCATGATACTGGTGACCCTCCTTCAACCTCTCCAGGCAGCCAAAATTCAAAGTAGTGCCACAGCCTGCAGTATTTCTTCCGTGCAAATCCGCAGAATATATTTCCTCTGCACATCTGGCATGAAACAGTAGGGGTGGTTTTTCAGCACCACTCTGAGCCTCCTGGGAAGCAGTGTGTAGCCCCAAAACAACTCGCTTTCAGACTTCTGCCCTTTCCTCCCCTTCTGCCCGTCAGTGCGCTATAACTCTGCTAATACCCCCCAGGGAAACTGGGGTGGGGGGCTAGAAATTGCTCAATATAGCAGCCCTGGAAGGCATTTTACCCACCCAGTTGCAACCACTCAACCATCTCCAAAAGCCAAAAGACACTTTGATTCACTGCAGCTCATTAGCTGTGTCCGAGTTACACCAAGGATGCTCAGGCCACGCATCTGGTGCGTTAGGGATGATGTGTCCCCATGTCCCTATCAGCCTGGCAGCCTCATCTGCACAGAGCAGTGGTGCAGATTTTTTTCCTTCTTTTAGGGACAAGCCAGGCAGGGCTGTGCTGCCGGAGCAGCTTCAGCTCTCAGAAACCTCCATATTTTATTATACGGAGCAGAAATGCCCTTCTCTGCGATCTGCTCCTGTCTAATCTCCATATCGCTGTGCTCAGCCTGTGTCAATATTTTGACACAAAGCACGGAGGAGTTTGTGTCCTTTCTCTGGTGAGATGACAGAGCTATTAATATATCTGATAATGAGCCCCAGTGATAAAGAGCTTCTAAGAAACAAGTCTGGATCCCAGGAAAGAGCGGTGTTACCCGAGCCTCCCGTGGCCAGGGTGCTCTCCGCTTGCTGCAGAAGACGCTGCCCCCTCTACGGTGCCAGGAATGCGCTCCCTCCTGCCCCAGCCCACGCCTCCCCATGCTCTGGTTATTGCCTTACCTGATTGAACGGGATTTAGGGGTCATTTGGACATCATGGCTAACCTCAGCTGGCCTCCTATCCCACTCTGACCTCATCACGGGTCTTTGCTAAACCATATCCAGCTGCAAGGGAGATTGCTCGCTCCCCACACACATCCCTGATGCGGTTTCCCAATGCCCAAAGCAACAGGGACAGAGGTGGGGAATGCCCGGCCCTGCTGCTGGGGCTGGGTTGTTCCGTCTGGTTCAGCTGGTTGCAGGGGTCGGTGCAGCCCTGTGAGCGCAGGAGCAGCGCAGGACACAGCACGTCCCTGTGGGGCTGCATGGTCACCACCGACTGCAAGCAAGGCAACGTCCACTGCCAGAGGCCAGCTCTGTGTTCCCCTGTTTAGGTCCTGGTAAGCATCTCCCCGCGCTGATTTCGTGGTGACTGGAGGCAGGAGGAGGTCCCACCACCCTGCTGCAGGCACGCATGGCTGCACTGGTATGGAGCAGAGCTGGCTTTTGGGGAATTCCTCAGGGAACTCCTCTCCCCAGGGCTCTGTTTGCTCTTTAACACCAATACCATTTGTATTTAAGACCCCCCAGCTGAGCTGCAAAAGCCCCGCAGAGGGGCTGGGCTGTGGGACACTCTTGCACCCAGGAGCTTGGCAGTGCCGCCTCCAAGCACGAGCTCCGTAATTCCCTGTTGATAAAGGCTGAGACTCGGTCCCATCAGCTGCTAGGGGCAGACAGCGTGTTTTATACCACTTTGCAAGAAACAAATACACCATTAGATTTGAACCAGGGACAGCTTTCCTGCTGCTTTTCCCCTGCTGACTTTGCAGAAACCTGCCCAGAAGTGCATCACGGTGCTTACCTTGCTGCGTACAGCGAGAGCGGCTGAGACACACGAGCCATCAGCCTGTGCTCAGCCGTCACTCAGCAAACTGAGGTCAGAGACGCTTTCAGTTTATTTGCAACAAGAGACTGAGAACAATCTTACGCAGAAACCTTGGAGAGACAGAGGGCACGTGAGGGAGCATAAAGGTCCATAGGAACCCCACAGCACTCCAGCAAGGCTCACTAAGACCAGAAGAGGGGCTGGATTTCGCTGCCCCACTCCTCTACGCTGATGGGGCAAAACCAACGCGGTTGTTAGCCATGTCGAAGACAGTGTAATACTCCTTGAGGAAAACATCACCCAAAATCCAGAGCGGCTGCCCGTTCTGGGAAGGCAGGTAGGTGGCCTCGATCCCAACGGTGCAGTAGCCATTGTTCTGCAAGGGGAGATAGTGGGGAGTCAGAGCCTTGAAAAGCACCAGGGCCCCACAGCTGCTCTGCACTTGGGTGGGATCTGCTCGTACAGACAGGGAGAGCATCGGGTCCTTTCCTGGTCCTTAGGGACCCAGCAGGGTGAGGCTGCTCGGGTAATACATACATTGAGGATGTAGGCAGAGGGGTACAGCGGGAACTGCGCTCCGTTGATGATGAAGGTGATGGTGGGCAAGTTCTGGATCTCATTGCAGTCGACTGCATACTGTGGAGAGAGGGTGATGGGGAGGTTACGGCTGGGGCAGCACAGGGAACAGCACTGACTGCGAGAGGTAACGCTGCGCTGCAGCACCGTGCTCTGTAGATGCTGCATGAGTTTTGCAGGATCTGTTCAAACCCAGGGTTTCTGGCTCACTTGCAAGCCTCCCCCATGCCCACCTCCAAAGCAACCCCTGCACTTACACCGTAACTGGTCTCCTGGGCGCCCACCGCCTGAAGGAAGCTGCCCATGTACTGCTGGGGCACTGTGAGCAGGAACGTCCCCGTGTCCACGATGGCCTGGCAGCCCTGGCTGCACCAGCCCGTCGCTGACTGTCCGATAGCAAACCTGGGGGGAGAAAGGGGGGGAAGGACATCACTTTAAGCACCCACTGGCAACAGAACCTGTCTCGCCTGGGTCTGAAAGCCTGGGAGCCTCTGAGATGCAGTGCCCAGCCTCCAGCACAGCGATGCTGGGTTTCCCAAGTGGATGATGCCCGTCAGGGATGGATGCAACTCACTCGCTAATCGCCACCTGCCAGTAAAGCTCCTGGGTCACCGGTGCCCACACAATGTCCCCAGTGAACAGCCATGTGTCCACTCCTCCGAGAATGAGCTCTCCCCCATAGTCATAGGTGGGGTGGCTGCAAAAACAACGCAGTTAGAGTAGCAAAGATCAATCCAGTGCGATGTGCATGGGCTAGCAAGGGATAAATTCACAAGGAACCTGCATGGGGACAGCCAGAGGGACACCGGTGTACGTGGGACATGCAGGTGGATTTTACCGAGAGAAGTAGAAGCTGAAGATGGGCTGGGTGAGCTGGTTCTGCTGCAGCATGCCCTGCAGCGCGGTGGGCATCCTTCCCACTGCCAGTGAGGGGTAAGCCATTCCCAGGATCCCATCAAATTTGGCATAGTAGAAAGGCTGGGTGGGCTCGTCCTTGCTGAGCCCGAACTCCTGGTTTTTTACCGAGATGCTCTGGATCTGGAAGGGAAGGGGACGCCGCGTCAGCCTCCATGCTTGTGCAAACCCAGAGTGCAAGCCCGGAGAGCACATTGCAAGGTCACAGCTGGTGCAGACATCACCGGGCACCTGGCAAAACTAGCAGGAATCATGCTAAAACAAAGTAAAAGCCCAGCTGGGTAACTGAAGTGGTCAATAACCACTTTATGCAGGTCCTACCCATCTCAGGACCTGGTTTGCACAAGTCTTGTCTACACGAGACATGAGATCTGCCCTGAAGCCGTCCCCAGGCTCTTTCCATCAGGGAATTCAGCGGGTGCGGGGATGCACCCACCTGCAGCGTGTCGTAGCCCAGCACCACTGTCAGCGAGCCGCTGCCGTAGGAGAGGCTGTAGGTCTGGCCGTTATTGAAGAAGGTGGAGGAGGCAGTGGGGTTGAACTTGGCGTGATTTCCTGCGTGAGAGAGGAGGTGACGGAGCTCCTGGGGACGCTATCGCCTGACCACGGTGGGGTTTCACTGTCAGTGCCGCAGTGACCGCTCTGCTGGGATAATGCCTTGAAAGCGGCTTCCCAGGGAGGGAGCAGGTCGGGCTGTTGATCTGCCCTGCGGTTGTTTCCAAGGCAGGGCTTTTGCACCCCTGTTTTGTCTGCATCCCTCTCGAGGGATCAGCCGTGGTGATCATAACCACGTCAGCTACCCAGCGGGAGCGGTTACATCCCCACGGCTGCCCCACGAGCAGCCAGTGAGTGACAGCGGACGAGACCTGCGGGACAGCGGGCACCAGCTCTGCCGGCCGCAGCCTTGCTCTCCCCTCTGTCCGGCCACGGAGGGCCAAGCACCAGCACTGTGATTTCTGCACTCTGAGGACACCCACGACGGCCAGAGAGATTTGCACATGGTCATTAGCTAGCCACACAAGGGAAGAGGGCTCTGTGTCTCCTAAGAAAGCCCCAGAAAGGCACTAGGGATAATTTGAGGAGTGACATTGTGATTTTTCCAGTGTGGTTGGACTATGCTGTGCCTCGGGGGCTTTGTGTAATACAAACGTCGCCCCTGCCGGTACTCACCGCAAGCTGCCGTCTGGCATAAGGCGGAGGGCACCCACAGGTTGGAGGAGCCGGTGTCGAAGAGCACCAGGAAGTTTTGCGGGGGGGTCCCAATGCTGATCTCCCCGAAGTAGGAGGACTGCAGACAAGAGGCAGGATGTCTCCACGGCCCCAGGGACAGCAACAGGACAGGCTTTCACCTCCCAGCCTCGTGCCGGGGTCCCAGCACTTTTCAGAGGTGCTGGGAATCCAGGCTCACTCTTACAGTAACAAAGCAGGTGGGAAGGGACTGAACGCTCACCCTGCTTTTATTCCCCAATAAAGTGATGTTAAATATGTCTTTTGGTGCATACAAAAAGGTATAGCTTTCCAGGCAGCTGACTTGGCTGGGAGAAAACTTTTCTAAAATCTAACATAGAAGCTTAAAAAAAGAGAAAAAGAAATCTCACACTCTTGGAGGCTCACGGGTGAACAGATTGCTCCGACAGCTGGAAGGGAAGGGGGAAACCTGTACTCACATCCAGATGGCTGGCCATTGGCTCGTACACAACGTAGTCCTCACTGAAGCGGTATTTCATAGCTGGATCATACTTAATTTTCTTCAGGTAGTCCTCCAGCACCCCTGCCTCCCTCATTGTCTCCCGTATGGACTTGCCTTTCTTCAGTTTGACCCTGCACAGAGGGGCGTGGGGGGAACAAAGCAGGAAATCAGGAGATTTGGCCATTTTCAGATGATGTCTCCTCTGGGCTCCCTTGAGCCCCCTGCCCGGCTGCCGGCTGCTTCTCCAGGGTCCCCCTCCTAGCCAGGGGCACAGCCTGGGCTGGTGCTGGCGTAGCCACGATGGCTTATGGAGAGGCACGAGGCCAGATGCACACGAAAGCGCCTTGTCCTCGGGGAGCACAGCACACGTGGGTCACGAACGCAGCCGGTCTCTGTTTGCTGAGCTCTCCCGGCTCCCCGCAGCAGCTGCCCCAGCAGACCCACCTCACCAGCCCCTCTGAGAGCTGGAGGCACACCGCGGCCAGGACGAGCCACTTCATGGTCCAGCCAGTGCCCGCTGCCCCGCGCACTCCGTCTGGAGACTGCAGCACCTGGGCTGAGCCGCCCGGGCTCCCCAGCTTTATACCAGCAAGCAGTGACCCCCCCTTATCTGCTGACCTCCATTTTCCATTACCACCACCTGTAACCCCAGCTTGAAGGGTTTCTTTGGCCACAAGGAGCTTGAGAAGTTTGTGTCCTTAGCAGGGCAGCCAGATGAGAGCAGAGCAACTTGCGTCTTCAATAGCCAGATCAAAGCATCGCCATCTGATAAGAGGCCAGCTCTTATCGCAGCAGGGAGAGGAGTTATCAAAAAGTCAGCATGCTGGAGTACTATCTGTTTTCTTCCAAACCTGTTCAACCTTTCCCAAAACAAAGGAGCTCATGGCTCATGGCGCAGGATGGAAACTCGCTGCACTTTTGCCTCCCTTTCAGCTGCCCAGGCAGGCCAGGCTCCACCACGAGGATGTTCTGGCATGAATGAGAAGCGGGTGCTGGAGCTGAGGCTTTTCCAGAGCCTGCTGCAGAGCTGTGCTGCTCTGCTGCCCACCCAGGGGCTTGGTGAGCCCATGAGGTGCCTTCTCCTGCCTCCTCCGAGGTGGCCTCCAGCATCCTCCTGCCTCTTGCTGCGTCCTTCTCCGCTTCTTCATCAGCTTCACCATCCTTCTCTGGCCCAGTACAGCTGGTTTCCGTCCATTGTGCACCTCAGTCCCGCTTCTGCTTTCACACTGGTTAGGACAGAAATCACTTAAAAAAAAAAAATAACAACTTTGAGGAACAACGGATGGCCTTTCACCCTGGCTTAATGAGCAGGTGCTGTGCTACCTGCCTCGGGGGGAGCAACTCCCGTAGACCTCCGAGGCCGGCGAGCCAAGCTGCAGCTCCACGCGCAGTGTCCTCACACTGGCACTGAAGGTCAGGAAAATTGCTCATTTGCTTTTTTCTTTTCTATGAAAAAAGAGACCCATGAACACAGACCTCCCAAATGGCCAACAAACACAGCAAACGGACCAAAACATTTTCGGTTATAACCTAAACGTTTTCTAGCAATAGGAAAACTGTGAAGTTTTGTATAAACTCACACTTACAGAACTTCCTACGGGAAAACAGGTGGCGGTATGTGACCGAGTGACACCAGGATGTCACCCCAGGGCAGCTGGTTCCCACTGAGCCCACGGGAGCTGCCGAACACTCAGTGCTTTTGCAAACCTGCCCAGAAGCATGTAACCGGCTGCTGAGCCTGATGCTTTTCATCCCTTTAGCAATTGTTGAGGGATAACCAGGCCGGGAATCCCGCAGCTACATAACTGCCCTCCGTGGCAGGGATGAGCCAACGTCAGCCAGCATCCCCTGTGCTAAAACCCTCTCTGGGGAGAGCAGATTGCAGCTCAAAACAAAAGCACATCCCTGCCTTGTTCCTGTGCCGTTTCTGCAGACTCGCCCGCAGCACCAGGACACCTCTGCGAGTCGCAGCAGAGCCTGGCCGAGACAAATCCTGCCCGGATGCGATCCCCCCCCAGCCCGCCCCACAGCACAGCACCCCGTGCCCTCCCGGGGCCCCGCTCCGAGCAGCCCAGCTCTTCACCGCTCTCTGTTATCTGCCGCTAGCCCGGCATCGCTATCGCAGCACTCATCCCGTGTCAGCGCTTTGCACATATTTTACTCCCGCGGGAGCACCGGGAAGTGCATGTCCTTTGCTGGATATTGGGACTATAGTAAAGCAATTATCTTGTTTGCTAGAAGGATTGATAGAAAGATCAACTTATTAAGATTGGATAAAAGGCAAATTCTGGCTGAAAGCAAAGAGCAGTTATCAGAACGTCAATATACCGAGTGTTATCTGCAGGTCCCCACGGGGACTCAGGCTTGCCAAAAGACAAAGGAATAAGGTGCCCTCTACAGCACACACAAACATTCTACTTTTGTCACTTTTTGACCCCAAAAAGCTAGACAGTGTTTGTTTGCTGAGGCATTTAGACTAACAGGAATCAGGGAGTTCCAGTTTCTAACATCAGAGATCACGCGCCCTTGCGTGGGGCAGCACCCACCCACCCTGCTGGGCACGGGGCACCTCCTCGGGCCGGGCTCTGGATGCGTCCCTCTCCCCACTTTCGGTTCCTTTTCTGAGTTGGTGCGAAGGCCCAGCTCACCCACAAGCCGTGCCAGCCTGGGAAGCCCACCTTGTGAGTGGACAGCAGAATCCCACGCACCCCACGGCCCCACCACTGCCGCAAGAACAGCAAACGAGACGAGCCATCAGCGGATGTCCTGGCCATCCCGAGGGCATAGACACTTTCAACAAGAGCCAACAAATCCTATTCCACCAACCATCCCTTGGAGAGGTGGCTACCACCTCCCAAAAGCTCTCTACAGAGCGTTGCACCAGATTGGAAGTGGCTCTAAAGTGGGGTCCAGCCTCCCCCATGAGCAAAGACCTTCCCAAAGACATTGCAATCACCCCAAACCCCCTGGTCTGCTCTAGGCTCTGCCCTACCGATGGCAAAAACACAGAGGGGTGACTGGTCCCAGCTCCAGGGCAATTTGCCACCCCACTTCCCAGGCCTCTGCCTCAGACACAAGACACTGCTATTTGTCTCAACAAATGGGAGCGCATAACCCAATAAACATGAACACGGGACTGCCAGGAGCTTCCCCTGGTCACCGAAGCCTGCTGCTCCTGCAAGCGCCGTGCCAGCTAGCACCTTTCCCAGAGGTGCCGAACCCCATCTTCCAGGCAGTGAGCAGAGACCTGGGCCAAACCCATTCTCCCAGGCCCACGGGGCTTGTGCTGGGAGATGCGTGGCTGGAGAGGGCAGGGGTATGGGACCTATGGAAAGAGGAGAGGGGAGAAGCTAATTATCAAGCGTTTCAAGGCCAAGATGTTTGTTTGCCTAACACCTGGCCATTTTCTAAGATTCTTTTAGCTAAATAACATCCTTGTGCCCTTGTGCTTGGTTTATTGTTGAGTTTGCTCCTGCTTTGAATGGCCTACCTGCAGCAGGTTTGGCTGTGACCTCTGTTTTTATCTCCTTACTTTCATAGAGAGGTTTGAAGGGGGAATATTCTTAGGCTTGTTTGTACCAAAAAAAGGAAAATACATATTATGAAAAGAAACACACATGCTTTATCTTATTTTTATGGTTCTTTTATTTCTTTGTAGTACCCTTTGGAAAGAAATTCATTTCCAACACAGATGTCACAAGGGAAGGGGTCCGGGTTTTGCAGGGATGGAGATGCTCCAGCGCACAGAGGCACGAGGAGCTGGGACGTGGCACGAGGGTGAGCAGCAACGTGGTCAGCGTGGGAGCCGGGGCCACTTACACAGCAGTGGCAAAGCCCACTTGGTTGTTGCCCAGGTCGTAGATGGAGTAGTAGGACCTCAGGAAGACGTCCCCAAGAATCCACAGGGGCTGCCCATTCTGGGAGGGCAGGTAGGTGGCTTGCATCCCAGCAGTGCAGTAGCCACTGTTGCTCTGTTGAGAAGAAATAACCACGTTGAAAAGCTCCAGCTCCATGGCTCCAAGCATCGCCCACCAGTGTGGGTCACGCAGGCAGGGCTGTGGCCAGCATGCCCACGTCCAGCCGCCTGCTCTGCCTTAGCCTGTGCAGCCCAGACCCCACAGAGAGGGGCACATGGGCGCAGGACAGGCCGTGAGATGCCCTACCTGGAGCATGTAGGCGGAGGGAGGCAAGGGGAAGCTGATGCCGCTGATGACAAAGGTGAGGGTGGGCATGCTCTCGATGTTGCTGCAGCTTGTCACATACTAGGGAAAGAGAAAGCCACGGCTGGTTTGTATCTGGTGTTTTCAGTGCAGACAGCTTGGCGTCTGCTGGGACAGGGGTGACAGGCTCCCAGAGCGAGCTGCGACCCATGAACCCAGGTATGCAAATTTTATGAGATCCACTGTTTCCTCTGCAGACATTAGAGCAAAAACTGGATTTCCAATGCCCCTCCAACCCAATTGCTGAACAGCAACTGCTTGTGACAGATGCATCCCCCTTGCTCGTCCTTCCTTTGCCCAGCCTGGTCTCCTCACCTGGCCGTTGCCATCAGCTTGAGCTCCAATGTACTGCATCAGCTCGGTGAAGATCTGTCTGGGAACGGTGAGAAGGGAGGTTCCCGTATCGATGATTCCCTGGCAGCCCTGGCTACACCAGCCACTGCTCTGCCCACCGACAAAGAAGCTACAGAAAGAGAAGACAAGCTGCTTGTGAAACGTGCCCCTCTCTGCTGCAGGGTGAGCGCTGGACAGGAGCACAGTGTGTGAGGAATGCCTGAATGATACCTCCAAAACCCGCACCTTTAAAAGCGTGGTTTTCTATGGTTATGCATAGGCAGAGTCAAAAAAAGATCCCAGAGCCCAAAAAGCGTAAGATTTGAAATCTTTGAAGCCACCAGAGATGACAGAAAGGTTCCTCTTGTGGCCACAGATCTAAGAATAGCTAGGGCTGACGCAGAGGAAGCCGGAGAAAGCAGCGTTTTACTCTTCGATCCCAATCTGCCAGTAGGTGCTCTGGGTGACGGGGGTCCAGGTGATCTGGCCCGTGTACAGGTTGGGGTCGACGCCTCCGAAGACGAGCTCACCACCTTGGCTGCCCTCCTGCCTGCAGGAGGAAGGCACAAAGGACACACTTGGATATTTGCAGCGATCAATGGCCACTGACACCAGCCTGCTGGAAGCACGGTGCATACTAGCAAATGGAAGAGGGAGGGGAAAAGGTTGAACAAACAGGAGAGCAGGAATGAAGCACAGATTGCCAGGCTCTCCTGAAGGTTTCCTGAGGTTTGCAACAAACAATTGTGCTCCTGGGGAGCACAAAGGCAGCACGAGGTGGAAGGAAAAAGGGGAAGGAGCACATCCTTACCTGCTCAGGTAGAAGCTGAAGACGGGGGAATCCAGCAGGTTTTCCTGCAGCATACGCTGCATCACAGTGGCAACACCGCCGGCAGAAATGGAAGGGAAGGCCAGCCCCAGGATGCCATCAAACGGAGAGTACAGAAAGTTGGTGCCAGGCTCGGTCTCACTCAGGCCAAACTCCTGGTTTGTGATGGAGAGGCCTTGGATCTAGGGACGAAGAGAAAAGAGGCAGGGCTCACCTGAGAGCACAGCACAGGGCGGTGGGACCCAAGGATGCAGCGGGACCCTGGGCTGTGTGGTGGGACAAAGCCAGTGCCTGCCTGGCCAGCACAGGGCTCCATCCTCTGCCATAGCTGAAAACTATCTGCACAGACATCAGAACAAGAGACTGTGCTAGAGCCAAGCAATAGAGTTCCCCCTTTTTGCTCTCAAGGGAACATCCCAAGTCTCCAGAAGCAATCAACCTGGGTTTTTCCAGGTGCAGGCTCTCTACATGCATTTCAAGGGTGCAGAGCAAAGCCAGGGCACCCCTCGCTCCCCCAGCTGCGGTGTCACTCACTGTGACCGTGTCGTAGCCGAAGATGCCAGTGACGCTGCCTGTTCCGTACTGCAGGGAGAAGTACTCATCCTGAGTTGAAAACGTGGAGGACTGGTTGGGGTTGAACAGGTTGTGGTTGGCTAGATTGGAAGAGCAAAGCAGCAGAATGATGGCTCCATCCAGGGACACTCGATCAGAGGTGATTTTCAGGGCAAGCAACAGGGATCATTACAGCACATTGGCTACTTTTGATAAAACAAGCAGTAATGCAAGCTATAAATACAACGGTGGTGGAAAGAAGTCCCCCCAGCTGACTAGGACCTCCAAAGCCTTTCTCAAAGCCTACCAGATCACCCACCCTCAGCCTTTTTTGCCACCAGGAGCTACTCACCGCAGGCCTGGCTCTGGCATAAGGTGGAGGGCACCCACAGGTTGGAGGAGCCGGTGTCGAAGAGCACCAGGAAGTTCTGGGGAGGGGTGCCAATGCTGATCTCCCCATAGTAGGACATCTAGAGGAAAGGGGACACTCTTTTCATCCCATGTTACTCCTCAGCCAACAAACACCAGTAGGTGTGCATGCTAAATCTCAGCCCATGCAGCCGCCAGCATTATGGGACTGTGGGTTTCCAGCGCCACTTCATGGGGCTGGAGGGTTTGCCAGAGTTAATGCTCTCCCTTGATCATTTAACACCGTCTTGCTCCAGGTGCTTCATTTACTGAAATCGAGGTAGACCATTTAAAATAGCTGCATACATTTTGCCTGGAGCACAGCATTGCTGTCCGCTTGGGTTCTCCCACCAAGCACAGCCCTTGGTGGGAGCCGCGATGGCCCAGGCGTGGCTGCAGCAGCTGTGTTTATGAGCTGTGCAAGGCACACAGATCCTTTACTCAGTGCTGCACGAGCTGGTTTCGGTGTATTTCCAAAACAGAATATAGTACACAGCTGAACAGCTCCATCCACATTAACATAAATATTCCTTTTTTCCTACACGGCCATGAGAACAGCTCCTGAAATAAACAGGTTCAAGGTCTTACATTGAACTTCCCAAACTTCTCTCTCTATTCTCATTTCATTCCTCCCATCTCTTCTCTCCTTTATTTTTACCAGCTAAAGCATACTCACATCCATGCTGTTAGACAGGGGCTCGTAGGCAGTAGCGAAGTTGCTGAAGAACTTGTAGGCAGGGTCATGGTAGCGGTGCTTCACCAGGTTTTCGTGGAGCACACCCTTCTCCTTCATTACTTCCCTTATGGACTTGCCTTTCTTCAGAGGAATCCTGCATGCAATGAGCAAAAGTCATCAGATCAGTGCGAAGTGCAGCTAAGCCTTCACTTCTCCAACTCCCCCATTTTTACTCCTGTGTTTGTCTTTCCTCCTTCCCTCCCCTGCCTGGCTCGTCTCCTGTATGCAGATTGGCACCGATAAGCGCATCCCTAGAGGGAAGGGGTCCAGTCTTGGCCACGGAAGAGTCCTGTGCTTTGGATCCTGATCCCTTCAACTAATGAAAAATGAGTTTGACATCATGCCTACCTTGGCCATGACCTCCTTGGGATATAGCGAGCCTCACTGTGAAATATGATTATTTTTTTTAATGTGAAATCCAATCCAAAATGACCATTTTCTAAGAGTAATCAGTAACACTAAGCACTGGCCCCAGATAAAAAGACTCTCAAACGCATTTCACACTGCTGCCCTCTCTGACTTGCCACCATGCTGGAAACAGCTAAAACATGTACATGGTTCCGCCATACTCACCTCAGCAGCCCTTCGGAGAGGTGGAGGCACACCACCGCGAGGATCAGCCACTTCATGGTGATCTTCTCTTGCAGGCAGATCCTGAAGAGACCTCCAGAGCTCTACATCGCACCCTTATATAGACCCAAATGATCGCTACCCACCTGCATCAGTGTCCACGCACATGTCTGAAGTTTATCAGTGCACCTGTGAAATTTGCACAAGATTTTCCCACAATGCTAAGGAATATCTTGAAATCTCCAAAGTCAAATACCAATGGCAAATGCCATTCTACGTTCAAGCTATTCCTTGAAAAACAACAGCAAAAGAAAAAAAAAAAAGCTGATAAGAATGACTTCACAAGAGTAATCCAAACTCACAAGAGTCAAGTTCACTGCTAACCAACTTCACTTTGATTTGATAGGGCTATCAAAGACTCCCTTGAAAGAGAAATGAAAAAGGTTTTCCAGGAATAGGGTGGAAAGAATAACATGGGCATGGGTTATCGGCAGTTGTGTTCTCTCCCGTTTCCATTCCAGTTCTTACCTCTAGCACTTTAGATAGTCCCAGAATGACCCTGGAGGAAAGGAACACACAGGTTTGCGTTGGAGAGACACCGCACACGAAGGCATGCTCACTCAGGAAGACACAGATGGCCCTATTAGCTGCTCTTAAATGGTCTCCTGCTGGGGAAGAGTTTTCATGAGGGACTTCCCTAAGCCAAGGGATTAAGCTGTGCATGTTACTGCACCGCTAGCTCTCATTTGCTGTAGTCTGGAAAAACAAGCACAGCCACCTGCACAGGGCGATGGCAGGACCCCTGGAAGGGCCCCGTGCCTACAGCAGACCAGCACGGCCAGGGAGAGCAAAGCCACATCTTGTTCAGCATGAGCTGAAGCACCTCATTCGCACCAGCCCCCAAATTCCACCCCTCCAAACTATTACCTTAAACTGCTCCTCGTGGAAGCAGCACATCTTAAGGGCAGGTACTGCAGCAAGCACGAATGCTCTTGCTGTTCAACCTGTGTTCACAGCACACCAAACTCCAAGGCAACTTCACGTTTTCCTCCTGATGCTTGTCTCAGTGGAAACCTGGTCTGCACCCTCATGATGAACTGTCAGCGATGTTTGTGCCCTAAAAAGAGATTCTGCGGAAGAGTCAGTGGTTTCAGAGCCTCAGCTGCCTCATCCAAACATTTCTGCACCAAGTTCAGTCTCCAGCTCAAACAAGCAGCACGTAGAACTGTGCTGCAAAGACATCCACGTGGTCACCAGCCAGCAGAGATGGAAAGGTGTCTGCACACGTTTCTCTTTTTATTTTTCAAACCTATTGCAGTTTTTTATAGTTTTTCCTGTTAGTAAAAGCCGCACTGAATTGCTTCCTTCCTGGTTTCCTCTCCAAGCTGTCCAAGAGGACATTTTTCAGATCATCACCATAAGCAAGCAGGAACCGCTCCATCCTGGGACACACATTTACCTCTCCCTGTGGCTGCAGAGGTGCTGGGGCTAAGGGAGAAGGAACACGGCCACCAGGAGCTGTCCTCACGATCAGCCCTCTCCTCCTCAGCGGTTTGGTTTAGGAACGCAACATGTGGCAAATATTTTGTGTTCTGGCTTATTATCAGAAGTACAAAATATCTTTTAACTCAAATGTAATCTTATCATGGAGGACTGGCACAAACCGTAGCAGCTGTTCACCCCCCTGGCCAAAACAAGAGAGGAACAGAAAGGACAAAATTGTCCGGGGACATTAAGTGTCCAAAACTTCCACACAGAACTAATTGTTTTTTTTATTTAACTTGTGCCTCACCTTCAGAGTCCATAAGAGCATGGACAAGGCACCTGGCTGTGCCTGGTCATGATGGGAGATGAGTAATTTATTGTCACCTATAAAAAAACAAACATTCTAGTAAAGAGGTTGGCTGGGGATGGGTTACCATCTACATGAATAGCTTGGAGGTGTGTAATTTCCCTCTTAGAGCTGTGATTAAGTTCAATGATAGCCACTTTGTTCCTTTCTTCTCAAAGATCAAGCTCCCAAAACAACAAGTTCTGCTTTGCTTTAAAATAATAATAATAATAGTTCTAACACCTAGGTTTATCTGCAAAACTGAAAAGTGAGCAGCCTGAAGGCTCAAAAAGTAGAATTTGGATGGAAAACTCACAGCCTTTTAAAAGTTCATAATATTTGTGGGGTTTTTTGTTTTGTTTTGTTTTTGGGGGGGTNGGAGGTGGAGGGGGGGGGGGGAAAGAAAGAGGAAGGAGCATGGTGCAATTTCGAATGGCTGGTTCTTGTAGTGTGTAACAGGTTACATAGAGGTTATGCTTAGTTTCAACCTACCCTGGTCTCCTTCATGTCCGGTAAGGTGTTCAAACCCTAAAAATTCATTAAAATGGAAGAGATCCTTAAGGTAAAAGCAGCGCTGGTGCTTCATCACCCCTGAGTTTGAGTCTGTTTCATCACACCTAACGTAGGGAGACTGCCCAGGTGGAAGACCACAAGCAGTGCTCCAGGTAGCACACATAAGGACACGGACAGGTACACGATTATTCGTCAGGGGAGGGAGACCTGGGAAGCAAACGCTGCAAGAAGTCTGGACTGAGCTGCACCATGACAAGCGTACATGAAGATGTCAGACATGCCACAGCCGAACCTGCTGCGGGCCAGTGGCGCGTGGGGCCCAGGAGGAAAACGGAGAATTTCAGGACACGAGATGGTTTTAGAGAGAGGCCAAGGGCAGGAGAGGGTCGACTTCTTACCATCCAGTGCCCCCAGGCTTTCAGTTTTAAATAAAAAGCAAAGTTCGCTTTGAAATGTGACAGCTCTCTCTTTGCAACACACACAAAAGACAAGACCACCGGATAATCATCATATTCCATTTATTCTGTATACATTCGTAGTGCACGTTAATGTAAGACATGAGCACTCCCCAGGTCACATAGTACTGCTATTGTTCTTCACCTTTAAGGTTACACCTGGATGAAATATAAAGAGGGACTGAATGGATATCCATAGAAATAACCTGAAGAAGCAATTACACAGCAAGATCAACCCCTCTGGTAAGATCAACCCAATCCCCGGTGGCTGGAGCCCCGAAGCACCTTTGTTTTTCTGCCGCATCAGAAATGTTCAGTATCAAAGACACCAGTACAAGTAACAACAAGGAGAATCACACGGGAGAAGAGCTCGAGATAACACAGATGCATCTGGGCCTTTCAACTTTAAAATCACATTCACTTATGGAAGAAAAACAAATTAGATCCCTTCTTTAGAATTAGCTTTTTCTATTTCCTGGCCTGTAATTGGCAACTTCAAAGCTCTCAGGATTTTCCCTAATGTATTCACCTTTGGTCCTGTTTGGTAACAGGAATCTAAACCTGTTCTGCTACCTGTGCACTGCATTTCAAGAGGAGCCATGTTTGGGGGAAAGACAAACTTCCCGGAAGGACCGGCTGCAGCCCCCTGCAACCTGAATTTGGACTACGATGAGGCAATGCATTCATTAACAATCGTTCGTTAATGATACTTCACAGTCAAAATATGACCCAAGAGGGCTGAGCAGCGCAACATGGAGGGACAGAGGAACGACTTTGGGAGAAAATGGCTAAGAGAACATACAGACATAATACCAAGCCCTGATACAGCGCTCTCACTCACACCTCAAAAGCATCACACCAAGGAGATCGCTCCCACTTTCCCCATTTTGCCATGGTGAAACTGAGGCACAGGGAAAGGACACGTTCTGCCCGCAGCCGCAGAGCGGAGCCCAGAAGCGGGAGCCCTGCTAGTGCGGGACAGGGTTCTGGGCATCGGAGGTATTCGGTCAGTAATCGCTCGCTGGAAATAAAGACAGCAGGAGCTGAAGCTGGGTTTGGGTTTTCTCCCAGTGAACAGCATGGCTTAGGTAAGAAAAATAACATTTAGTACTTCAGCAACAACTAAGACAATCAAACCTCTTGGCAGAAATATTGATCCTTTAATCCTCACAAGCCAGCTTCTCCTTTGCCACCCTCTCCCTTTAAGGCAGGTACAGCTCACAAATAATCAAACCTCTTTCCCTAGGGGGAAAAGCAGGCACATAAAATGGGTTAAAATTAAAAAACAAGATGAAAAACCCTCCCACAACAAACAAGAACTGAGAGCCATGAGAAGCTCTATACCTACCAACAGATTCTTGGGAAAAGGAAGGGTATAAGATCTATTTATGCAGTCACCAGGGAAGAAATATCAGGGGAGAAACTCTGGTTGATTAACTCAAAACTCAAACAAGAACCACTTAAAAAGGTTAAGACAGTCAAATTCTCTCTGCACAGCACACATCTGCCTACACAGCCATCCCCTGAACTCCAGTGCTACAAGCGGAAGACAGGGACCAGCGAAGAGGCAACGCAGGCTCCAGCAGGAGCCACACAAACCTGCCAGGCAGCGAAGCACAGGAACCAGCAGCCAGGCTCACGCTGCCAGGTCTTCACCATTACCCAGGCCAGCTTCATTTTGCTGCCTAAACCTCCTCTTAGGAACCAAAGTCTCAGCAAACACAACAGCTGGCTGAACACCGTTCCTTTTTCCAAGCTCCCACTCACAGACAAGCAGCTCGGCACAAGGGGCAACACTCGAGCGAACCGCCCGCCTTGCAGAACCAAGCTGGGAAAGGGAGAGATGTCAGGGCTTCGCTCAGCTCCAGGGACTAACGCCAGAGGTTTCAGACCTACACCCACTCACTGGTTTCATCCCAGTCAACCGTGCGGCACCAGTTGGAGGCACAGAGCCCCGCATGAATCCCTCCATCTCAAAACCAGATTTATGGATGCAACCACAAAGGGTGAGGAATTCTGCTCCACAGAGGGCATCCTCGCTGATGGGGATGTACCATGGTTGATGGGGTAGGAGTCGCCATTCGTTATCCCTAGCTTGGTTTCCCATCCAAGTAAACATGCACGTGTCCATTAGTATGCACTCATTGGGAAAGTCCAGCAAACTCGCATGTAAGGCTCAAAGCAAGATCTGCAAGATCCCTCTTTGCAAAGTGCCATAAAGATACAGCATATTTCATAAACATAATTTTCAACCAAAAGAAAATAGTAAGAAGGAAAGACTCCAAAGAGTTATCAGTAGGGATCCCTACTGCCCATTACCCAAACCAAAGCACTGAAGGAATGAAAAAACACCAACTCAAAAGTCCCAGCCTTTCAACCTCACACTGATTTCTCCTGCAACTGTTTCAAGTCTGACCACTAGAGGAAGCTGCGACACTGGAGAGCACCACACAGGTTGAAATATTAGGGAGAAACCCAAATTCGTGACATTTCTGTTCCCAGTGCTCCAAGAACTGCTGCCTCGGTGTTCAAACAGCTCCAGTCTGTTCTTGCACTTTCACACCACCTGCAAAACTGAGGCTTAAGAAGTTATGAGAGGGTCCCGGTTATTTAATGCAGACCTTGCTCTTGTGAAATTTTCCACAAAATCAAAGTGAGAAAAATCATTTGCACATGAACCTGCTGCGCACCCTGAAAGCCATAAACATCAGCTGGTTTCCTGGTTGCCTGCATGAAGTTTCCTGTTGAGTTGCTTAAACATTAAACAAGCCCACTGCAAACACTGAGCTGTGACCAGCTTTTCATTCCCCAGGCTTTCTGGGGAGCCTGCGGTACCGCACGAGCGAGGGCCGGCACCATGCTCCCCGACTCCCGGCCACAGCGCAGGACGTGGCACGGCGTGAAGCAGAGGACAGCGAAGCGAGGCACCTGCCGGATTACGATTCACCGAAAGCAGCAAATGCAGAAGCAGCCAACATCAGTTCTTCCTTAAAGATGAGAAACTGTAGGTCTTTTTCTCCTTCTTTGGATAGGTGAAGCTACGAAGGGGATGCGGGATGCTGGCAGGGACTGGGGGTAATGTACGTGCTGTGCACGCACACAGCTACCGCACAGCGCTGTCCTCGCCACTGCTGCTTCCGATGTCCGTGTGAGGTAGGGGAGCTTGGATCTGCTGGAGGAGGACAGGGAGGCACAAGCCAGACAACACGGTTTGTCTGGAGGACGTGAAAGTCAGAAATTCAAACAGCCAAGGCCAGCTTTCCCAAATCCAAAGCTATCGCGAGCCACGTAAATAGGAGCCCGGCCCTTCCGAGGACTGCGGAGAGGAACCACCAAGCAATGAAGCCATGCTCCTTCCGATACCTCCAGGCACATCCCACCCCTCGGAGACACACAGCCCAGCCCTCTGGCCACCAGGGCCACAGGGAACAGCCAGTGCCACGAAGGGGTGCTCCAAGCCTGACCCGCTTCTCCCAAGACACACAAGCCCTCGCCCAGCAGCACATCCCCTGCACGCACCCAGCCTGCAGACCTGGCCCTGTCATCCTGCTCCATGTAAATGTAAAACATTTCATCGTTTTTAATCTTTCTGGGGGAAGGAGGGGAGTAAGTATTCTGCATTTCTCAGGCAGGCAGTGATGCTGGAAAGGCAGGTTCATACGGAGGCTCCCAGAGCACTGTCCTGTGCTGCCAGAGCTGCTGGAGCTATCCCAGGGGGTGACGCTTACAGATTAGAAACTCTATATTTAAGTAGTTTGGTTAAAGCTTAATGTAGTTAACTTTTTTTTAATATATATAGTTAAACATTTTCTTCTCTCTCTTCCCTAAATGAAAGTTTGATAGACAGATTTAGGGGAATACAGTACTTGTCTTTTTTCCTTCAAGTAAAGTCATTTGGTATACATATAAAAATATATTACTTGGGTTTCCTTTCAGCTATAAATCAGATCAGGGTTGGGGTGGAGAAAAGAATGGATGACAAGCACAAGAACTTTCCAAAAAAGGAAAAAGTCACTGAATTTAAGCATGTGGTGCACTTTGAATTTATAGTGCAATAAACAGCAAGTCAAGAAATCCATGCTTTGCAGACACAGGCAGGGCATTACTCATACTTTTGTCACCTAAACTGCGTGGCACGTGCCCTTGCTCCCAAAAGGGTCATGTTTCAGTACATTACAACACCAGAACCAAAAAGGCTGAACTTCAGAAATATGGAAATCAAGTCTGTGGACCTCAGAAGCAGGTTACAACCGGACGATCAGGTTCTCTCCTCTTTCACACCAGAGGCTCACAGACTTCGAAAGCAGAAAACATTAGGAACAAGGAGGACACGACGAGGTTTGGCAATGTTTCTGCTGGTAGTGGGACAACTCACAGAGCACTGGATCTCTCGGCTCGCATCCCAGGGAGGAAGATGAAGAATATAAACACAGAGAGCAAAAAGGTGGGACTCCAAAGAAACCCAGAGCACTTCTGTCTCACAGAAACAGCTCGCAATGGCAAAGAGTAATCCGGGAGGGATTAAGCTGCAGCGTGTCACCATGCAGAGAGGGGTGGTGGCACATCCTGCACCAGGAGAGGAGCAGAGACCCTATGCAGGACCTCGCATGGAGGCCTGACAGCTCAGCTTAAACTCAGCCCCGGTGTCAACAGAAAAATCCAAAATCCACATCAAAGGCCACAAATTTACCCGAGAGCTGAAATTTAGCCCTTCCCAAGTCTGTAGTTGTAGGAAACGAACGGCACATTCACTCAAAACATGGATCAAATATTTCTCATGGCCCCAGCCAGGCACGTGGGTGTTGGAAACGTCTTTGATACAACTCCAAGCTCGGCTGCCTTGCAGCTCTGCTCACGCTCCCACGTCTCCCCACCGCTTCCCCACCCACCCACCCTGTGACACTGAATCCCTGTTAAAAAAACATTGATTCACAGCTGCTCTTTTACCCGACTGCAGCTCAGCAAAGCCACCAGCTCTCTTCGGAGACCCCAGCCAGAGAGCGTGAGCCACAGCGAGTACGTTTCGTATTGGCACCAGTTTTGGCAATTACCACTGGGATGCAAAAGAGCATTTAATAAATAAATAAATAAAAGAATAAATAAATCAACAAGTCAACAACACTTCTGAACGGCCACCAAAAAGAACCCCTAAAAATCAAAACAGTGTACGGTACAATTGAAGGCTTCTATACCAAACCTACACTCTCATACTTGCAGTCTTCCCCTCCTCTTTTTAAGCAGGGTATCTTCAGGAAATGAGGTTTACGTGATCACAGTGTCTGCGTCCATGGCTGTCTGTCCTCATCTATTAACTTCTAGAGTTGCCCAATTTAAATCAAATCTGAGAAAGGGACAGAAGTATCAGAAGCTTCTGTGAGCTTCAAGAAAACAGTGCAGAGGGAGAAAGGAGCAAGTTGAGGGGGGAAAAGACTGCAGCATGAGCTCCCATGTCACCAGGGACCACAGAAACCACAAGGCAAAAACTGACTTTGGAGTGGCTTGACTGCAGAGCTCGCTGCCCCCAGAGCTCACCCAGAGCCACAAGGCGCGAAATCCATGGGAGATGGGCTTGATTCGCTGTGGAGCTCCTACAGCATCTCGCTTTTGGAAACGCCTCTCCACCATGCCCTGCCTCTGCAGCCAGGCTGTTTGCATTGCTCACGGAGCTGCTGGGAAATCAGGAGCGTTAACCCTGCTCGAGGTGGTATCCACACAGTGCTGGTACTACTGCTGGCATCTTCTGCCCCTCTCGACAGAAAGAAAATTTAACCTCCAAACAGTGTCTTTAAATATCCCATAAGGCTTTATAAAACAAACTACAAAGGAGAGACGGAGAGGGGAAGACGGACAGACAGACTAGCCTTAACATCAGCTGTAGGACCCATCCCATAACACCAGGTAATGGGGTAAACAGAGAAGCAGAAGGCAATGGCGAATGGAAGTCACACCGGGCAATACACTGAAGGGCAGGTACCAAAGCCACAACACAGTGCTTGCACTTGGCAGTCCCCCTTACAGAGGCAGGTCAGTGCTGTTATGTCGAGTTTTCCGTGAAGTCCCATCATCTCTCGGCAGGGCCCTTTGCAAATTGGACATGGCTGCTGTCTTTTTGAGGTCAATGATTGCGTAGGAGTCCGTCCGGCGGGCTTCGTGGGCGGCAGGAGGTGGGGCGCGGGGGGCCGGCGGGTTCTGATGCCCCTTGCGCGGCTCGGCCTCCAGCTCCACCTGGATGTAGTTGAGCTGCCGCGGCTGCTCCAGCCGGGGCCGGGGGAAGTCGAAGCTGAAGACACTGGGCACGCAGCCGCGACGGGGCTTGGGCAGGAAGCCGCTGCGCCGCAGGCTGCTGCCCCCGTGCAGCGCGGTGCTCTCCGAGTTCATGTAGTTCTGCAGAGGATCCTCTTCTCCGGCCTCAGGGTAGCCGTTTGGGGAAGGCGTCAGCATGTCCCCAGCGCCCACGTCCCCCTCGCCTCCTCGCTGGCACTCCCACACTGGAGGCAGCGATGGCAAGTTCTCATAGTGCAGCAAAGCTGTTCTGCGATGGGAGCAGCCGGGTAAGCCCGTGTCCTCCCGGGGGAGTTTCAAGCGCCCGCCTCGGCAGAGGGATGAGCTGCCAGGGGGCAGCAAGCCGTTGACGTTCTCGTAGACGCACTGGGGCGAAGGGCACTCGTCCTCGCACTCGTTGTTGTTGTTGTTGGGGGTGCAGAAGTGTGTCCTGCACTCCTGGTGGTGCTGACAGACGCGCCTGTAGTTGGGTGTGGGACCTAACACGAACTTAACCTCCCCTGGCTGCAGAAAGACCTGGGGATTGCGATCTTCGAGGGAGCAGCTGCGGTTCCTATGGGGGAAAGGAGGGTGGACTTCAGGCAAGGAGTGCATACAGTGTCGGCCCCTCAGCTCCTGATCACCATTGGCTGTGTTCACGTAGGTGTGGGACTGCAAGGAGAGAAGCAGAGGGACAGTGAAAAGAGAAAAGGCAAGAGCAAAGCAGCTGCCAGCAGCTGAGAAACCAACAAGAAAGACTGATGAAGCAGGAGATGAAAAAATTTCAGAAGTTGAAAAGATTTGGGGGAAGCAAAACACAAACACCATTTCTGGATTTATGGGCTGAGGGAGAGAAAAAAAGGAGTCCAACTGCAGAAGATACATATCATCTATTTCACATTCAATGCATATGGCACAGAACAAAAAGCTAAGCCACCTGCAAAATGTTTTCTTCAGCTCCTTACACTGGATACATTGCAGCACTCACACCTGATAATGGTTGAGAGAAGATGGATTATGTAGGGAAAATCATAACTTCTAAAACAGAACAAAGAGCTGAACGTCAAAAATTAAAAGAATCTGAACTTGGGCACGCATCTGCACATCAGTTTAGGGGTTGCAGTAATAGCTGACAGATAAGGAAATATGACTTAGACTCGCAAGTTAAGTGCTCCTGTTAAATAATTGTCAAGCAAATATTAGGGGATCGAGGAAGCCAATCAGTCCACCTCCACAGAGTGCCTGTTTTAGTGAAGCATCAGAGCAGAAGTCTCCAAGACCAAAATGAAGCAAAAGAGAAAAAGGATGGCGAAGGTATAAGGATCCCCTGAGCTTTGCTGGAGTAAAATAAACCAAGAATCGCATAGGACTGCTAGCAAATCAAGCTCATCATTCACTGCTTGCAAACAGCAGAATTTAGGACATCCGTGTATACCTGCTCGTCAGGCCCAATCAGGGCATGAGTAGAGTCTTCACCCACAGAGGAATGCCTCAGGCTGCTCACGGAGGGGTGGCGGGCTGCCGAGTATGATAGGGTTTCTCCAGGGAAGCTGTGAAATCCATTGGGAAATCCTGGGACAGTGTACCCCAGACCTGGGAAAGAATTAAGACAGATAAGCATTGGAGCATCGGTTTGGTACAAAAAAAGAGCTGACTGCGTTTTCACAGTGAGCTGGCCTCTTAACTGCACCCTCCAAGTCAGAATCAGCTTGTCTGGGGAAGATTCCTATCGTGAAGTACCTAGCATAAGCACAAGGGCTAGGCCCTCCTGCTTAAATTTAAGCGGCTCCTAATGGAGGCAGGAACTGAGCAAACCTGAATTCTTCCAGATGCGGTTTCCTCTGGGAACCACCTGATCCTTGGAGGTGCTACTTAAAAAGGCCATTTGGCAGAGGTCCAGATGAAAACCGACTGAAGGGTGACAACCTGGTTGACTATTGAAGGGCTTTTTGTTGCCGTTTCCTTGGAAACAAAATACCACATTGCAGACAAGTGGGGCCTTAAAATAAACACGCTGCACGGGGCACGCATGGACATAAAGATACAGGTCAGCAGCGAGGCAGCGCTCGGGAGATACCCACGGCTTGCAAAGGGCAGTTTTGCACAAGCGATTGCAGGCATTGCCCGCGTCTCTGCGTTCGCCCACTCCTCCCCGCAGGCTGAAGGAGCCTTACTGCTGGGTGCCGGGGGGGTCCGGGAGAGCTCCCGCTCCGTGGGGTGACTGTTCCTGGTGATGACAACAGGCTCTTCCACGACGTTGATACTGTTACACTGCATCAGGTCCTGGAGCAGATTAAAGATCTCCTCCGCTCTGGAACACTTGAAGGCAAAAATCCCTGCAGTAATGAAGAGGAGGGTCAGAAAAGCAAGAAAGCAATCCTGCTCTAACAAGAGCATACGTAATTCTGGGCTCTAAATGAACTGGCAGTTTTGATTTCTTTTACTGCGTTTGACATAATCAACCCCTGCGACTCACAGCCACAGGAGAACAACCAATAACTCAGTGGATCACTGCATCAACATCATACAATGCCAGACTACTGTCTGACCAAACGGTGCGTTATTACAAGAAAAACAGCGAGCGCCCCAATTATCTTATGCTATTCAATCCTAGACAAGCAGAGGTGTGAAAGGGACAGGCTAACTGGTCTTGTTTCATCTCTAATCTTCCATTTAACTCACTTGGCACCCTGTCCAATTCTCACTGCCATGGGAAAGTCTTTCCAGTGACTGGGCGAAGCTGAACTGGGCCCTGTGGAGTGCATATGTGAGGGAGGGACAAGCACGTCGTATTTCAAAAATGCACCAAATTAAATGGTGTCTCCCCAAACAAGCAGCCCAAACCAGAGCTGTGTGCAAGAGCTGGCCAATCCCAAGCTGGCACGCACACACACGCACAAAAGCCATAGCAACGAGGACGGCATGGCAACAACAGCTGCTCCTCCAAAGAATAATGTTTAAAACATTCTGGCCAAAAAATAGCTATTCTGCCTTATATAAGATGGGGAGCAGCATCAGGAAGCAATCCTCCAAATAAAATTAACTTAGCAGAAAAAATCCTACAAGGAAGGGAGAAAACTCATCATAGCACAGTGCCATCCCTCTCACTTCTGTCTGCATTAAGAATGATGAGTAAGTATGTGTCTGCTAAAAATGTTCTAGTATATGAAGAGCAAACAGCTCTGCTTTATCACCACTATCTGGGTCTAAATAAAAACAAAAAACACTCGCAGCGGAATTCTAATCCCTGATCCTGCAAAAGACAAAACAGACAACCAAAGACAAGCAATTCCCATCGCTGGCACATGATTCCAGGAGAGGAAAACTCCACTTACATAAATATTAAAAAGGAGCATACGGCACTACACATTTGTGCAGCACTCTACACAGACACGGAACAGTCATGTGGAGTCCTTTTGGATAAGAAGTTTACAAACACATTAATAGAATGAGGAAACAAACTTTTTTTTTTTCCTCCTGGGATGCACATGCCAAGAAAATGCTCAGCTCTTTAAAAGCAAGAGAGACAGACTGGTAAAGGAACTAACAGGCACCATAGTAAAACTGGAGTCTGTTCCCAGAGCTGCTGATGACTTGGCACATAGTCCTGGGTGACTCACTTCCCTTTTCTATGCACAGCATCCCCATGCATAAAATCAGTAAAACGTAAAACTCCTTTCCCTCTATGTTACCAAGTACTGCCAGACACAAAATACAAAGCATAAAGTACAAATAGCACTAACCAAGGCAGAGAGAATGTACTATGAAAAACAAAATGAGTTTAAACAACTGCTGCTACTGATGTGCATTTGAAAGCTCTGTGAAATAATCAAATACTAAGAGGGGCCTGGAAAAGGTGCAGCTGATGTCCTTTCGCTTTATACTGAGAGCTGAAAGATGCTCAGAGCTTTAGTCTTGCAAAAAAGCGCTTCCTAGCACCTAATGAAACATGTCCAGCAACCCCTCCTACCACAGCTGCGCATCATTGGGTACCAAGAGTGGAGCTGACAGTGTAATTAACATTCTCTCTGACATCAGATATGCTCCATCCAGTGGAAACTTTAGCTCAATCCTGTTTCATTAATTACTTCAAGAGTGCACCAGCAACGTGAGACCATTAGATTTATGCCCAGGTCCGGAGCTCTCGTTAGTGTTTTAATTGAGAGTATCAACTGTATGTGCATGCACACTGGTATTCTGGGGGAAGAGAGGCTGCAGAAGAACCTGTTGATCTGTTAGATGCACGAATTTGGGAAGACACGAGCATCAGCTCACTCTGGCTGCCGGGGAGCAGAAACCTCGGAGTTCCTTCCCCCAGGAAATCAGCACTCACCCTGCCCCGTCTGGCAGCGGCGACCGCTCTCAAAGGAGAAGAGGTTGGAGTCATAGCCGTAGCGGCGCAAGCAGAGGTAGGGCCACCTGACTGCATCTCGCTTGTGAGTGTGCAAGATGAGCTCCGTCTGTGTCAGCTCCATAATCCCAGATCCCAGCTCGTTACCTTCATCATCCACGTTCGTTACCTGCAGAAGCCACGCAGTTCACACCAGGAAACTTGGTGCGTTGGTATATATGTACATACATATAAAAAAAAAAAAGGCCCACCCATGAAGATACTGTAATTCCCATGGATTCCCCCTTCATTTACTGAGATGACTTTATCTCAGTTGAGAGCATGAATTCATTGCTGGCAGAAGGCACCAAGCCGGCAGCCCTGGAGACTGTGTGCTTGGCAGTTCAGCTGATGTGTCTCAACACAGACACTGGAACACAGCCCTGAGCAATAAAAGGTTTCTCTCCAGTTCTCCATTTCCTTGCTCAGGCTGAATCTCAGTGCAGAGGAAATTTCTACTGCAAATACAAACATATCTGCAGCAGAGGGTGCTTAATAAAAGAAAAAGAAAAAAAAAATCAGCAACACATTTGCAAATCTTATCAACTGAAAGACTTATCTGCAAGAGCAGAGTCTTTCTTTGCTTTCATGCCTGGAGTCCAACCCACACTGGGCTTTGCCAGCAGTCAGCACTGCCACGGATTCTGTAATGGGAATGGGGTGCAATACTTACCTTAAATTTGCTGGGGTGGTTGTCTGGGATGCTATCTCTACACAGACAACTGCAGCAGCTCCCCATGACGTCAGCATGAGAGGTAATCCCTGGGGAAAGGACACAAAACAGAGGACAATCAAATTTTCAAACCAACTCCTCCCACCCTCTCCCAACATGCAGCATTTACAGCCTGTGTTCTCCCCCATCCCCCTGCACATGGCTCAGTGTGTTTGGATCTCAAATGTTTGTGCTTTGAGAACTTTTCAATGTGTTCCTCGATTACTAGACACTGTGCAATATAAGCCTAATAAAAATAACAGCTTTCTTACCATTAGGCAACTGTTTGGGTTTTTTTGGAGGGTGAGAAGAAATTCCCACTACTGTCCCTCTATCTCCTTCGGGACTTCATGGTAACCAGGTGTCAGAGTCACCTAGAACACAAGGGAAACTGCCCCATCTTCCACCTGGCAAGGAAATTACAGTTAAAGAGATCAATAAAACAGAGAAGAACAAGCATGTGGGGAAGGGAAGGTGTCACTGAATTTCTCCTCAAATATCACAAGGAAGGAAGGCAGGCACTTTTTTTAATAAAAATAACTACCCGCACTTAAATGAATATAGACAATAATTCTGCACATACCGCTCCTAAAACACACAGCACACTTAAAGCAGACATCAGATGTTCAAACACATACTTCGCATGGCTAGTGCAAATTATCCTTCTTCGCTATTTGTGCCCATTTTCTAGCAAACGTTACCAGGAACTCAGTACAGACACTGGACTTGAAAACATCTCCATCCCAATGGGCAGAGACCAGTGAGTATTTTCAAAGATGTAACCTCTGGATAAATACAGTCTACAGCTAGAAAACCCAAAAATAAGACATATTTTACTTCTTGGCTTTGGGATCCTATGCAGGAGAGGGGCTTAGAGCTACCGTAGTACAAATAAAACACAGCAGTAACACTGAATGGCAGAGAGCAGTGAGGATACGAGGGATCTCACACATCTGCTGCTTAGGAACATGAAGGTATCTTCATTCAATGGAAGGTCCTTTAAGGGTCAGAGAACAAGCAGCCTTAAAAGCAAGCAAACAAAACAGCTGTTCTGGTTTGGACTATGAAAAGTAACAAATGCCAGAAAACTCAGCTATCTGATAACAGTCAGTAAGTGCAAGTATGAAGCATGCAGGAGTTACACACCCAGTAGTGAGAAAAACTGAAACCTCTGATGCAATCTTAACGGATCCACATCCACGCCAGGGCACTGGGTTCAGCAGCAGACAATAAGGGAGGATGCCATGTTTTACTTGGCAAGAACAGCTAACGACCTCTGCATCCGAGGCGTGAGAGAATAAACCCATATGGGTACCCAGCCTGGCACTACAGCAGTAAATAAAATGAAAAGGCTATTGGAAATCTCTCTCTGCCACACCAGAAGCTGCCTCACCAGTCGCTCCAAATTAAGCAGTGAATCATGGGGCTGCATCCCTGCGCAGAACCACGCTGCACAGCTGCCCTCGGGCTCCCTCTCAGTGCACAGCGTAACCGCACGGCGCTGGAGGGATGGGGGTGAGCCGGCTCCGAGCTGACCGAGGGGTCCCATTTCGGTGTTACACCAAAACACAACCTAGATGACCTTCCCCTGCAACTCCGTGTCACCTTGCCTTAGCTTCGACACCTCAAGAATTCCCTGCTGCATCCAAATCCCGCAAAGTCCTCCGGAGGAGAAATGCTTCGTTCTGAGCACACTGGAGGAGCGCGGGCACAAGCCAAGCCGGCTGCCACCCACCCTCGCTCGCACCAGTCACCCCAGCAGCAGCGCCTCGTGCTCCCTGCACAGCACAGCACAGCAGCCTGCTCAAACCGGCCTCTTTGTTTACCTGGATGCCGTGTGGATGTACTCCCAGCTGACCTTCCAAGATTTGATCAATAATTTAGCAACGGATTCCTCTCCGTTTCATCTAACCTGGTCACTGGGGACCTTGTCCTCTACAGTCTCTGCCCTCCCACTCCCATCTCATCAATTCCCCCAGTAAAAAAAAAAAAACCTGAAGAGAACACGTTACCTTTGTCCCCTCCTTCTTCTTCAGTCCCCTACAGTGCTCCCTCTACCCTCATCTCTCTGTCCTGCAAGGGGTCTAGGATGGAGTGCTGTTGCCTATCCTGAAAAGTTATTACAGCCAGAACTGAACAAATGAGAAAAAAACATTGCGAGGTCCCCGAACGTTCCCTTGGCGCTTCCCGTCGCTCCCCGCCGCCGAGCATTTCAGCAGCACCCCTTCCACACAGGCACCGAGGGTCTCGAGGCTCGGTCCCTTGCCCCGTGCTTTCAGCCCGCACCTTTCCGACGGCTGCTCGCCAGTTCAAAGCCTCACCGACCTGAGCCAAATGCTCCAACACCACGACGCGCTTCCCTGCCAGCCAGAGCGCGTGCTCCGAAGGCCAGCAGTCCCATCCGGCCCTCCAGCCTCCGTACCAAACCCAAACCCTCCCCATGGCCGTGGCAGCCCTGCTTGGCCCGTTCTGCAGACCGCAGCTCGCCTCTGCCCAGATCACAGCCTGCAGACACAACGCGTGTGCCCCCCGGCCCCTGAAGCCCCTCGAAGCCCCTGTGCTCGGAGCGATTCTCCCCCCCCCTTGCGATGCGGAGGAGAGGCCGGGGGTGCCGGGCTGCAGCCCCCCCTCCTTGCTGGGGCTGCACCAGGACGCTTTGCCTGCGAGCACACGCGGGGCCACGCAAACCCACCCCGACACGCGGCACCGGACCCACCGCCCCCCGAGCGCGGAGCGGGGCTGCGGGCCCCTGCGTGGGGGCACGAGCAAGGGGTGCAAGGGGGCGATGGGGCAAGTGGGGGGGCAAGAGGCCCCCAGCAGGGGGAGGGGGACAAGGGGACTGCACTGGGGGGATAAGGGGGACCCTACGG